>JBAKGM010017590.1:0-30327 GCA_037177215.1 Asparagus racemosus | reverse complement strand
CTTTGAAATATTACATTTGTATTTATCAGGGCCTATCCACATGGGGGAGAATAAAAGGGGCTGGGTCACATGATGTTTCTGCTTTAGGGGCCTCGGCACATTTTTCCCTTTAAATTTTCTTTTCTTCTTCTTTATTGATGAAGATGAATATGAAGATGAAGATTTTCTTTCAAGGGGCCAATCCCTTGCAAAATAGGTTTTCCTTTTTATCTTTTATTTTCATGCTTTAGAAATTCATGTTTAGGATTTTATTTTCTTTTTCTTTTTATATTGGTAGATTAGATTTATTTTGATCCCATGTAGAGTAGATTTACTTTCATGCTTTTTTATTTTGTTATCTATTTTTCATGTTCTTTTTTTATTTTTATACATTTTTCTTTTGTAGTGTAGATTCACTTTTATACTCTTTTATTTTTATTATTTAGTTTTTATTTTCTCCTAGTTTAGATTTCTTTTCTTGTTCTTTTATGTTTTTATTTTCTTATTTTTATTTTGTAAAATGAGGAACTAATTCTTGTAGGAATTCTGAAATTATATGAAACTAGTTTGTTTATTTTGTAATTTATGAATTGCTCTCTTGTGCTTAAAATAATCATGCTTAGGATAATTAACTACAGAACTAATTGGTGGTAGAATAATTTCATAATCTATACTTATCTTGAGTGGTTTGATATGTTATGCTTATGAATTCTAGAATACTATTTATTTGTTATTATTTCCATGAACATTGATTTTACTTGGATGATAATTTGATAGATTATGATTTCCTTAAGTGGTTTGATAGTCTATACTTAACAAATCTAAAGTAAAATGTGATAAAAAGAAAGTAGTTTATAAATCGTAAATGAATTTAACTAGTGGATTCAATTCTAGATTCCTATCTTATCTACTTGATTTTCCTCCATCTTACTTGCTTTGATTTTGCTCTTTTTGATTATTTTCTTCTTTTTTTGATTTTGTTCTTTTCTATTTTCTTTATTTTTGTCTCTTTGTTTGTTCTCATTTGCCTTTATTGTCACTCTCTTTCTCCCCTCTTTTCTAGTTTTCTTTTATTTGTTAATAATCAAACACTCTTTATATTTCTTCATTGTCACTCCTAATTGTCCACACACAACTCTAAGATCTAATTTAGAATTTTTTTCCTACACATCTTCCTGGTGGGACCATCATTATAACTATACTATAACTTGATTGTACATTTGCAATCTCGACACTATTTCCACAATACATCATTTTCACTCATTCTACTGGTGTGGTCTGAGAACTACAATAAGATGATGAACTATCTTTGTGGGAAGGTACATTCCAGTATCTTCAACTCATGACATCTCAAGCCTGAATTCATTTTGCCCAACCTCTTCCTCAAGTTGATATGTATCCCAATACTGCTTACACCACACTTAGCATCTAGGATGTTATTTTGATGTATTGGATAGCCAAATGGAAGGCTTTTGATCCTGCTATTCTGATCTTCAGTTGGATGTGTATGGTTACCACTACTACTCGGGAGGTGATTGAGAAGAAGACTCGACACAAGACTCAACTTGTATACCCTTTTCTCATCACTCGTATCTATAATAATCAAAAGATCACCTTCCACACTACTGATCAATATGAGAAGTGAAGAGTTTCACTATCAGCTGAGACTGGGAGGAAGAGCTTAGCAAGAAGGGGGAAGGGAGAGACCACTGTTAGGCCATCATTTGGACCTCAACCATCTACATCACAGGCACCAGGCTCCTCTATTTCTACTCAGTGGACCCTGCTGACTCTTGGAGAGAGGTTAGAGAGTTTGAGTGGATAGGTTGAGACTTTAGGGAGGGACATGACTACACAACATACATACTATGATGCCTCCCTACAGTTCATCATGGGAGCCCTATGTTAGATGGATCCTTCTCTGGGGTGACAGCCGGTGTGTGTTTACCACTATATGGGACCACCACAGCCTATAGGAGCCCCTCATCTATCTATTTTACAAGGGGTTGATAGTGGTGACTTTCAGGATGAGGAGATTTAGGGAGATGACGATGATGCTGAGTAGTAGATCAGGGGATTCACATCAAATTTAGTTAGAGGTCATATTTCCTTTTTCTTTCTTTTTATATATTTATTGGACGTGTATATTCTTCTGAGATGTGTGAGATACTTGGTTTGTACTAACTTTTTATTTGCACTTAAGATGGTGGATGCTTAGTTTCGTATTTCCCTATATTTCTATGCTTCTCATTCCTGTTGTAAGTACATAGTTTGTTTTTTATCTTCTTGTTTTTTAGTTTTTTTCTAGTTTGTTTTTGATATTTTTATTTTATTTTCTTTTATTTTAAAAAAATATGAAAGCAAAATAAAATTAACTTTTTCTTTCTTTTTAATTTTATTAAAGAAACAAAACAACACTTGGACAAGCCTATGTATATGCTTTTGCAAGATTGATTCAGATAATTTTTGTGCATTGGTATATAGGTTTGAATTGATACACGGGTTCACATGCATTTTTCAATCTATATGTATGTATTTCTGCACATAATGATCAAATGATGTTATATGACACGTTGTTTACACAACATTTTACATATCATTGTGCACACCTATATTTCATACTTATCATATTTTGTGTTGTGGAATAGTGGTGATGGAGGCTTATATTTTGTTCGTAGATATTTCAGGTTGGCATATGATTTTAAGTATTTTTGACTTGGCTAATGCACGAACTTATCTTTATATGTACAAAAATGCATTTATGTCAAAAATATAAACAAACAATAAGAGTATATTCATTAGAAGATGATTAAAGATTCACACTCTTATAAAATCCATGTAAAACTAAGTGTATTTATTAAAAGATGTTGAAAGACCTACACTCATGGATTCGTGCTTGTGCATATCTTAATTGGTAGTCATCCTGTACTAAATATAATTTATATTTAGAGATGGTGTGAATCGCCCGCTAAACAATATTGTTCTTCCTCCTTCGTTCTATATGTCTGAGGTGATAGAGCGATATTTTGGTCCTTAATTTATAAGATTGAGATAGCCCAATCCTTATTTTTACTCTTTTATCATTTTGATACACTAGAATTTGTCCTATGATCTAGCATAAGCTTCTTCGCTATCGGTTTTGTGCACTTTTATACTGATATTTTAATCTTATAGTGTATGCATTTTGATATGTTTTCTCTCGTGTTCATGTGTTTAGTGTTTAGTTTTGATCTCTTGTGCTATTTTTTCTATCAAAGTTTTGTATGAACTTGTGTGTGTAGACGGTTAAAAGGCCAACGATCAGCTTAGATCCAAGAAGTGAACGCCTGTGGGCTAAACACTTTGAATGGGCCCAAAGTCGAGCCCTTAACAAGCTATAGCGAAGGTCTCCTAATGACAGGATTGGACCTCACCAAGCAACTCATGTCGACTCGACTTGACTAAGTCAAACACGAGTCGACCCCCACAACACACCTCAAGCCGAGTCGAATGGTGTCATTTGCTAACTTAGAGCGAAGTTCATCGACTCGACTCAATCAAATCAAATGTGGGTCGATTCCCAAACTGACTTGAAAGGCACCATTAGTCGTCCATGCCTAGAGTCAAACTCTATGTCTAGAACGCTATGTCTAGTTCGAACTCGTAAGTGAAGGTTGCTAACTAATGAACCTCGCCCATATCAATTCAACTGGACCAAGTCATCTACCTCCTAAGAAGGCGTATCTATGCCCGAGGTGACACGTGCACACACCCTCGGCGACCCTCGCTCATGCCTTTAGCGAACTCCACCGAAACCACGAAGTTCATCCAAATAGCCGTTATAAGAGCTATTTTAGGGGATAACCACCCCACTATTTCCTACTTTAATGGCCCACATTCTAAAAAGGCTGTTAACCTACTTCATCTCTGCCCACAACTGCAACGAGCTCCGGCAAGACCACGAATCTCGCCCAAATAGCCGTTATGAGAGCTATTCTTAAGGGATAACCCCCCCTCACTATCTCCTATTTTAACGGCCACTAACCCACGTTCTAAGGAGGCCATTAACCCTCTCATTTAGCCTATAAAAGGGAGGGGAATCACACAATTCAACATACATACGCAGAGGAACATCACAAGAGAAGATCGAACTAGATTCCAAGTGATTTGACCCTCCCCAATAGCAAAAGACTCGTAAGTCTTGATTTGGTTCATCAACGGAGTACAAGATCGATGCTCCATCAGCACGTAGACAAGAACCCCTAAGAAATATAAATTTTCCTTAGTTTCATTGTTGTCTTACAAATTGTAATATGAGTTAATTACAATATTAAAAAGACCCGAGACAGTGTGTTTTTTTCTCTCCAATGCACATTTTGGATGATTTTTATCTAATAATTTTCTTGTATTGCTTATATCTATTAGTGTGTTTTTTACTTTTGATAATAACAAAAGGGCGAGAATTTGATGATTTTTTGAAATTTGACGAGTATTTGGATGAGTAGAATATTTTAACTAAGTGGTATCGTGTTTGGATTTTTTTAATAAATTTTTTTGAAACACTCAGTGCATTGTTCTAGGGGGAGCTTTACAATACCGATGCTTGTTTTACATTTATGATTGTTTTGTTGTCTATATATCTCAAATCTGCATATCTTTTGGTATTTCAAATTTTAAGTTTGTTATTATCAAAAGAGAGATTGTTAGGACGTTGTCCATATAATATATTTTATTTGAGTAATAACAAACTCTTACTGGGTACTAATATTGGTTTGAGATATTGTAGTATAGGTAAATACATGTATAGGACATGTACGAGATGAAACGACGTAAAAATTAGCTTGAAAGCTAATTTCAGCGTCACTACCTGACCATTGATGGTGATTGATTACAATCGATGGTGCTATGACTCATCGGTGGTGCAAAAGCCCAGAGACATGAATATCATTGATGGGCTTCTCAACTATCGATGGTCTCTGGACACCATCGATAATTAAGAGGCACCATCGATGGTAACTTCGGCTGATTATAGAATTTGATGATTCTGATTGCAAAATTTAATGATTTAATCACAGCTGTTCATTGTTTATGTATTCTCCAACTTCTAACACATTAAGGATATTTCTTTCCTGCTCTAATTGTGATAAAATATCAGAGAGAGAGAGAGAGAGAGAGAGAGAGAGAGAGAGAGAGAGAGAAGAGGAGTTCTAGAGTTTGATATTGAGAGATCTTGAAAAGAGTTTTTGATTCCCCGGAGCCTCGAGGAACTCTCACTCATCGTACACAACATCTTCAGATCATTTCAGTGAGGAGAGTTGCCTTAGATTGATTTTCTTCACTGTTCTTCATCAAGCTTCGCTTATATCCTTCGAGGGACTATTTGCTTTATCGAAAGGATTGTAAGATTCTTATTTTTTCTGAGCTATAATTGTTTTGTGTTTGGTTTTACTTTGAACTTCTTTTATGGCGTACTCAATTTGATTGAATTGAGGGTTGGGACTACCTATAGGCTAGAAATTACACATTATGGGAGTTAGGTTAAACCACTGGTTTTAAATAAATATTAGGGTGCGGTCTTTTAGCCTACTGAATCAAATTCGTAATTCAAGTAAACTCTTGACATAGTGAGGAAGCCTCTTCGCGAGAGGGAAGAGTAGACGTTAGATTGTTTATTCGAGCTATTATAAAACCTCGTGTGTTCTTGGTTGGTTGTTTTTGGTGATTGTTATTTTGTTTATCACTTTTATTTGATATATTCCGCTGCATATTCTAAGTTTTAGCGAAAAATAGTAGCAATCCTAGTATTCATCCCACTCTAGGCTTGCATCTCAAATCTAACATAATTTGTATGGATTAATCCGTGCACCAGGAAAAAATTGTCCTAAAACACTGCATTAATTCTCAAACATGTTTTGTATTGTACTAGGATGGACTAACAGTTCTTGTTTCGTTGTTAGTTCAGTGGTAAATTAGCAAAACTTTCTTAGCAAGAAGGTGACAGTAGTACTCTGAAACATCATGAAGGTGGAACTTATGGGAGTTGAACCAAATAATATCTAGTATTTCTATTTTGAGATTTCATGGAATTGAATCAAGAGTGTTTTTGTTCGGGAAAATGACAAAGTCTTGCTCCAAGTTAATAGTTTAAAGGGTTAATGAGACCCCTTAAAATATTGCATTTTAGAACTTATTATTTTTGTAATTTGATTCTAACAGATAGAGTTTGATGGAAAATTTTCAACTTTTTAATCCTCAGATAAACTCATTAATTTCACCCAGGGATAATATAAAAACCACTTAGAAAAAAAGATTAAAAAACTAAGACGATCAATCTTTCAAAATAAAATTAGAGAAGCAAAAAAAAAAAAAAAAAGACCTTAAAAAACATCAAGAACCCACTCCTGCGGTAATCTATGTGTGAAACTGAATACAAATTGATTGTGTCATTAGAATAGAATATCAATGTTTAAATAAAGTTTTATGGAAGTCACTTTAAAAATATTTCAGTTTATTAAATACACCTATTTGCTAACTAATAGATTAATTTAAATATACCTATTTGCTATGTAATAGATTAATTAAGAAACCACTAAGCATCATCTATATTGGCCTTAGGGCTTAGGCTCCAAATTCATACCGCTAGGATTCTGTTTCGGATTTATACCCGCATTGGATTCTATACCCATATCCAAATAAAAGCATACCCGCACCCAATTAAGGGTCAAATTCGCCAACCGGGTCAAATTCGCTGTCACCGTCTCCTCTCTCTCTCCTCGATTTGAAGGAAATCGCTCTTCGATTTGAGGATCTTTGCCCTTACGCTGTTAATATTTCTTTTGTTTTTGCCGATAAAAGTTGAGTTTACTTAGGTTTTAGAAGTTAAAGTTCACTCATTTGTGAAATTTAGAGGAATGGAGACTGTTAAAACTCGAATTTTGTTCCTCTATTGTTAACTATTGTGTTATGCGTCAATCCTCACCTATTTGTTTTTTGATCAATTATTTTTTATGCTAACTGCTTGCGACAACTAAAATTACTTTGTTGTGCTGATTTTTTGTTCAAGTTACTTCTAGGTTTTATTTATTTAATCTGAATTTGGTACCAACTTAGGTTTTGTTGAGTAAAATTTGTTTTTATTGGCGGAAAATTCTTTCTTTTAAGTGAGTTGCTATAGTGAAGAATGATTTCACACTAGCCTTCTCTACATTGCGACACGGAGGCGTCCGTCTAAACGTATGCGGAGCTCAAGATGCCTACTTTTGGCCTGAGCGGCCATGCTAGGCGGCCGAAACGTCTAGGCGTCGGCCTTGGCACTCGGCCTAGATTTTTAATAAAAAGAAAAAAATAATAAATAAAAGGGAAAAAAAAAGTTAAAATTTTTTTTTATTTAAACCCCGACCAGCAAACCCAAAACTGACCCGCTAACTCATTAAAACCCAAATCCGTACCCTAATCTACCCATTTTCCTCCCGATCTCTTCCAAAATCCCTCCATCGCCGCTGCCTCCTCCACTTCGCCGCTTCCTGTTCTCCGCCGCCGCCTCCTCCTTCCCCAGAACTCTAAAAACCGATCACTGCTTCTCCTCCTCATCCTCTTCTCCGCCGCCTCTTCTTCGCCGCCACCTCTCTTCGCCGGCTCCTCTTCTTCGCCGCCGCCTTCTCCTCGAGCTGATCACTACGCCTCCTCGAGCCACCTCCTCGGCTCGTCTTCGCCGCCTCTTCCTCTTCATCGCCGGCCCTCCTCTTCTCTTTTCAAGGTAAAATTTCCATCTTTTTTTTTTCACTGTTTAAAATTTTTTTTCACTAATTATGTACATGATGCAAATTGAACCTCTTTGCTGCCAAAAAATTTCTCATTTTACAGATCGAAATGCAATTATACAGAGTTTAGTGAGATCTTGCTGATGAATTTTTTTAAAACCAGAAAACGTTATATATATCATTGATAGAGAGAAAATATTACATAAATACGCCTTCGAATAACTCGAGAGCTGTAAAAACCCCAAAGTGAGACATTCCTCACTTTAACAAAAGTATGCAAACCAGAAATGAAAAGAAAAAAGAAAATTTGAGCTATAAACGTTTAAGCTCCTGAATGCGAAACAATAAAGGGAGCAAGCCAAAAGTAGTGCTAAGTTCCTTGGCGACAGTAAGCAAATCCCATCTGATCTTGCGATAAGAGGCGCTGGATGTGTAAAGGGAGTTCCGATGGATCAAAATAGTACCGGGTCTGGGGGAGAGAGTGTCCCAGTTTGGACAGTGAGCTAGCAACCATGTTGGATTCTCAGACACAGTGACGAACAGGGGTGTGACTGAGGTGCTAGTGCATGGCTTCCCAAGTGCGAGTGAGCTGCCACTGTGAACATGTATGACCAATGCTCTTAGCGAGGCTCATGGAGTCAGTGAAGGCAGTAGTGGGATGTAAACCCATCTCATCAATGATTTCCACTCCCAATGCTAAAGCATGGATTTTCCCTTGAAAACTGGTACCAACACCCTTGGGATCTGCATAGGCACAAAGGAGTTTCCCTGTGTGATCCCTCAGCACCCCCCAATTGCCATTTGGTTATCACGGCAAGATCCATCCGTGTTTAACGCAAAGGAGTTTGTTCGTGGGGGGACCCAAGCAAACAAAGAAACTCGTTTGGCCTTCAGATCCCTAGGCGTGATGCCAATAGTCTTCAAGGAGTCAATTCCATACTTGGATGAATACATCATTGGTTTAATAAGTTGATCCATATGTTGGAGGGAATCAATAATCACAATACGAGCATGCATGTGATCTCTATTCATGCCACCGTAGATTAAATTGTTTCTATAGCTCCATATCTGTCTACATATAGCAATGCAAGCTAGCCTCCCCATAATCGAGAAGTGCGACTTCCCCTTACAAGTCCTAAACCACCACTTGATTCTAGTGGTGATGGACTGTGAAGGGAAGTAAGGAATGACAAAAATATTGCTGAAGTAAGACCACAGGGAGTGGGCTAACTCACCATTGACGAATAAGTGGTCCAGGGTCTCAGATGCATTGTTGTAGCATCAGACGCATTTAGAAGCTATAGAAATGCCACTTCGCTGCACTCGCTGATCTACTGGGAGGATATTGTGAAAAATCCGCCAGCATATAAGCTGAGTCGAAGAGGGCATATGAGTGGCCCATATGTCCGCAAGGATGGGCACACTAGGATGGTGTTCACGAATAGAGTCCCATGCCGATTTAGTAGTAAATAGACCAGTATTCTCAGGAGCCCAGTGCCTTATATCATTATTCTCCGATAGTATAGGAGAATGGTCATGCAAAGATTGTACCACGTCAGCACCCAGTGTCGGTATCAGATTGTCAAAAAGCCATACACCATTGTGATTAAGATCCCTAAGTTTCAAGTGGATATCCTCACAAGGCCTGAGGAGACCTGGGAGAAACTCAGGGTGCCATCTATCATGCCAAAAAGATACATTACCTTTGCCAATGGGCCAAGAATAGCGATGGGCAAAATCCAGTTTGATATCAAGAATGTTTTTCCATTCAATGGAGCATCGCTGGGGGCCTTGCCATCCAGCAGAGGAGAATTTGATTTTATATTTTTGATGCATAAATAGGGCCCAAATAGATGATTGCTTACAGATTTGCCAGCATTGTTTGAGGAGGAACGCCTTTTTAACATCAGACAGCTTGCAGATGCCAAGGCCTCCTTCCAAAGTGGGACGGCATAGATTATGCCACCGTATCCAGTGTTTCTTTTTGCCAAACTCAGTTGTGCCTCAAAAGAAATTAGCAAACAGGGATTCAATCGTTTTAAGAAGGGACTTAGGGACCACTATCGCTGATAGTAAGTGATAGGCATGCTGCTTAGCACATGTTTGATATGTATGAGTCTGCCAACTAGGCTTAAGAGCTTGCAGTGCCACCTTTGGAGGCGCTCTTTAATTCTATCAATCAAGGGGAGGAAAGGAGCAATCTTTTTTCGACCTGGGCCAATGGGGACCCCCAGGTATAGCACAGGGAAAAAACCACGGCAAAAGTTCAATGTGCTCTCGACAACTCTTGGTACGGGCACGAGGAGCATTAGATTTGATGTAGTAGCGGCATTTGGACAGATTGAGCTGTTGGCCAGAACTATTGGAATATAACTTGAGAAGAGTCATAACTTGGTTAATAGAGCTTTTAGATGCCTTGGCAAATATAATCAGGTCATCCGCAAACAAAAGGTGTGTAGGACATGGCGCTAGGGTAGTGGAGTACTTAGCTTCCTCCGAGATGAGATTTGCAAAGCCTAGAGACAAAGATTCCTCAACAATGATGAACAGGCTAGGGGAGAGTGGATCTACCCGTCTCAGGCCTCGAGAGCTCTGAAAAAATCCTTTGTATACCCCCTGAAATGCCACCGAGAATTTACAATGACATGCAAGCTTTTTTTAGTTCAATCCACTCCACAGCAAACCCGAGGCGGGACATGACCTCCCATAGGAAAGACCATTCTAGGCGATTGTAGGCTTTATGCATGTCCAGATTGAGGAAGATGTTGGGATGTTTACCTTTTTTGTCGAGCTCCCTACAAATTTCTTGGGTCCAATGTTGTCGGAGATACTTCGGCCTTGAATGAAGGCTCCTTAATTAGGTGATATAAGAGTGGAAGGACCATAGCAAGTCTCGCACATATAGCTTTGGCGAAAATTTTATAGAGTTGTGCAGAGACTAATGGGCTGAAAATCATTGAGGCTGTTCACTGCTTTCTGTTTTGGAATGAGGACTAGGATTGCGTGAGATAGAGAATCAGGAAGATTTTTATAATGCAGGAACTCATTTGCAGCCTCAAGAATGGATTCTCCAATGATGTCCCACATGGATAGAAAGGAGGAAGAGAACCCATCAATACCTGGAGCACTATCAGTAGGAATAGAAGAAACTGCATGGCATGTTGAAGGGAGCCAGAAGCATGGAGTTTGTCTCTGCGTTGACTTTGGGAGTGATCAGGTCCAAAAGTTCCACTTCAAGCTGATGGCTTTCCGAAGAGAGTACTTTGGAGAAGTATGTAACAGCAGCTTGGTGAATGGTAGCGGGACCTTGTAAGATTTCATCATTGGGGCCTTTGATGGAATTCGGTGTGGGCAGAGTTGTTTTGCTTTTAACTATGCCGTGGAAGAATTTAGAATTCAAATCCCCCTCTAATAGCCATTTGATGCGAGACTTTTGTTTCCAGAATATTTCCTCACGGGTGACAATTTCTCTCCATTTGGCTTTCTTCTCGAGGAGAAGAGTATGGGTGGTAGTGTTCCAAACATTTTTTGTGAAGAAGATTCCAGAGAATCTTTTTCAGATTCCAAAACTTCTTTTTGTGAGAAAATGTTACCAAATGTGGAGATGTTCCCCTGTTAAGAGAGCGTCGGAGGAATTTGAGTTTTAGGCTGATATCAATAAGTTGGGAGGAGGCTCGAAGTTGTTGCCATTGATTGTGGACCAGGCTTCTAAAGTCATCATGTCTGGACCACTTGCATTGAAAGCGCCTAAGACGAGGTCCATCGTAAGATGGAATGCACCACTTCAAAATAATGGGGGAGTGGTCAGAAAACGATCTGATTAGGGCATTAGCTGATAAGCCCCCTAGGATGAGGAGATCAGGAGACTGCATTGCTCTGTCAAGGACTTGCCAGGTTCGAGAACGTCCCTCCCTGCTATTGCACCAGGTGAATTCAGTACATGTGGTGACGATAAGAGCCATATGACAGACGTGGGTACAACTGTTAAATTCCTCCATAGCAAGGGATTGGGGTCGGGCGCCTCCAAGTCTTTCCTGGATGGCAGATATAGTATTAAAGTCACCCCCCAAATCCATGGCCCTCTATTCAAAAAGTGGATGAATCGAAGATGATCCCACATGTCCCGTCTTCGTTGGGTAGTGTGTTTGGCATACACTGCAGATAGAGTGAATTGCATATTCTCAATGCTGACGGCAACAGAGATACATTGCACATCGCTGCGTATGGTTTTCACTTGCACACCAGGTCTCCATAGAATCCATATTTCCCCCCTAAGTTTTCGTTGGATAGCCAATTAGAAGACTCACAAAAGAAATGAAATTTTTTGATGTAGTTTGCTGAGACAAAAGGTTCAATGATGACGAAGAGGAAGGGTTTATGCTCTGCAATCAATTGTTGACAGTAGCCAAAAGTGTCAGGGTTAGCAATACCCCTGCTGTTTCAAAAGATCACCCTTTTTAAAATAAAGAGGTAGTGTTTGGGTCTTTCCTGACCCTGAGTATTAATTTGAGGGGTTGGTCTGGGTACCTCTTGTTTCTTTTGGAACTGTGAGGCATCTTGGTGAGAGTTTCATCGGTGTTGTGACCTTCTATGAGTGACGGTTCAGCAGAGGGATTCTCACCTTCAGAATCATAAGTACCAGTTTGATTGGAGATGAAAGCGTCAGAGGGGTTTTGAGCATCTTGTATAATAGTGTGAGGGGAGCTTGGCTGAGACTCAGCCGCTATTGAGGATTCTGAAGAATCCTTAGTGGAGTGGGCTAGATGAGAAGTCTCAGCTCAGGAAAGGTTGATGGAACTGAGTCCTTTGTTGTATTTGAGGGGGAGCATGAGGGAGGGACGAAGAGGAGTTCATAGGGTGTTTGAGACGAGCTTGTTCCAGGATTCCGACTTGCCTGTTCACTGCATCCCAAAAATTTTTATTAGCTACCAGATTTGATTGTTGCCGTGTTGACGGCAATCCAAAAGAGGCAGATTTACGTTTTTGTTTCCCCTTAGAATGGCGAGGAGGCATGTGAGGTTAGTGTGGAGTGGTCGGATGGGCTAGGACAGGTTCAGCTTGGCTTTCTCCTAGAAGATTGAGTGGCATGACTGAGAGATTTGGAGGAGAAATTGTCTGATGCACTGGCTCTGCAGTCGCAATCCAAGGTTGAGCTTCGGGCTAGTGGCTGGTATGGTTAGCTTTGAAAGAGTTGGTAGGAGGTGGTGGATGATTGGGATCAAGTTGAGTGGGGATGGTGGGTTGGCATTCACTCAGATTGGATTTCTCCTGCTAGTTGGTCGAAAGAGGCCCAGGCGCCTTATGTCGAACAGCTGGTGTGCGTCCTAGAGGGATGGAGGCCTGATCCTCTAGATGAGGTTGTAGGGGATCAGGACCTGTCTTCAGGCATACAGCAGAGTTATGACCAAGGACATGGCACCTAGTACAGAATTTAGGCATTCTTTCATATACAATTTGTTGCCTGAAACCATCAAAAAGACCCACCCATATGAATTGAGGTGGGGGTTTTGTCAATTCCAGTTCAACACAAATTCTCGCTACACTAGGCCTCGCCAGTGTTGTAGTAGCTTTGTCAAAACAAAGGAATCGACCTATCTTGTTGCCCACTAATTCTAAAAACTCTGGGATGAAGCATTGCAAAAGGAGGCGCGACAAGGAGATCCAAACTGGAGCTAGACACGAATCCTCCTTCAAGTGACAGAGATTGTGCCATCTAAATATTTTATAGGGGAAAGTAATAAACAGCGAGGAGGGCCTTGTGAGGACTTTGAGCAGATCTATATTGTTCTGGAATCATAGCAGAAAAGCTCTCGACGACATCGGGCCAATGGAGAAGGGGTGTTAAATACCCCAGGAGAGGATTTCTTTGTGGCTGGATTCCACCGATGGTCTGTCGCCATGAAACTTCACGACCAGGGCGTTGGAATACAGGTCTTCAACTCTTGGGAGTTTAGACGATACAAAGGAGGAGGGAACTCCCTCTTTAGATCCACAGATAATGTTAACCCTTGTTCGAGGGATTTTTGCAAAGGATTCAACTTCGTTTGCATGAGCTCGGACGAAACTGGGACCGCGCGAGCTTTTCTCCACTTGGGCGTAAGATTGCTGATGGGTAGGAGCTGTGCCCTTAGACCTAGTGCTTGGAGCTAGGCACTGATGCTGAAGGAGGGGGATGTGGGATAAGGAGCTGGGGCGATGGGTTTGAGATGGGGGAGGGGGAAAGCACGAGGTGGCCTGAGAGATCGGGGGGTCGAAGGGGAGATCTCGACTAGATCTAGGGTTGCTGAGAGATGCTGACGGCTGAGTGGCCACTGGCTGCGGATCGGCATCGGAGGTAGGGTTGGGACAGGGAGGCGGCGGCTGATCTGCGAATTGGGATGAGTTATATGACGGATCTGCAAGGGGATTAGGGTTTTTTGAGTACGGTGGTGGAGGAACAGTGAGGAGAGAGGAGTTGGATAGAGACGGTGCGGGTTTAAGAGGGGGAGCGGAGAGAGGAACAATGGCTGGGGACAGCCACGTGGCTGTCGGAGGGAGGCCCTGATAGCCGAAATAGGGGGACCACAGCCTTGTAGCTGGGGAGAAGAAAATCGCCCTAGGGGCAGAGCTATCAGAGCAAAATATATATATATATTAAGAGTGGAGAGTTTGATGAAGCAGAGAGAATTTACAAGTACATTAGGGGTGCAATTATCAAAAGGTTCAGTGCAAATCCTTCGAGAAATATCACATTCACTGAGGCCCGACCATCTTGTTGATGAAATTGTTGATCCTTTATGCGGTTTGAGAATCCAATCTTGATATAATATAGAAACAGTTCAACTGAAACAAATCTTCATGCTGCAGACCTGTTAATCATTGCAAGAAAATCAATTGTTATAATTAAATAATTTATAAAATAGCCAAACGCCTAGGCGCTAGGCGCCGGCTCAAACGCCTAGTCCGCCTAGCGCTTTATGTAACAGTGAACACTTTAGTTTGATGCGGGCTTGGTTGCTACATTGAATGCTAAGATAGGGAAACCTAAAATGATGGTTGTCATGGGCTTGCACCCATTGTTCTACTTGTAAATAGTTAGTAGATTATTATGTTTTTTTTGTAGGTTTGTTCTGTTTTTTTCCTTGTCGTCTTGGCTTGTGGACCCCAGATCTTTCGGTCCGTGTTACTAGTAGCCGAATCCCTTAATCCATATCAACTTGTACCGAACCTGCTCTATCAAGTATCGACTACAAGCATTCATTAGAATATTTTCAATCCCTCTGTACACGGGCAAATCTCCATCACTTCTCCATCCATATTATCTCTGATAGCTTGCCACTCATCATAAACTTCAAGGAGAGAGCTTAATCTCCGAAACTTCCAACTGAGACAGGTATCCACTTTTTTGAAGGGCTTAAGTTTAACACTTGTAAGAACCCTACTTCAAACTCTGCTTTACTAGTTTTTATGTCATGCATTGCATGTATAAAAATGTTGGAGTTGGTTCAAGGTTCTTAAACACTTGCGAAAACACTTGCTTTAATATGTGAATTCAGGCATCCAGTTTAAGGGGTTTAGGATCTAATACTTGCAGAAATTTTAGCCTAAACTTGCTGAAATTTTAACCTAAACTTGCATTTGATTTAAAGCAGGTAGAACAATTGCATTTGTGGACCTAGAACTATTACTTCAGAGATGAGTGGGAATTGTGAGTTCTGCTGTCCTTTACCTTCTCCAAGTTATTCAGCTGTTTGTGATTTTTGTTTTTACTTCCTTATTAAGTTTGCAGTTCCTTATTTCTGATCTTTAGTCCTGGCAAAAGTATCCTATTAAATTCACTATACTTTGAACTCTCAGAAATCTGGGAAGCCTTAACCTGGTTAAATAAGAGTATATTGTCTTTCTTTTAAATAATTCTTTTGAGCGGATCGTATTGCTTCGGAAAAAATAAACTACTACTTAAATAGTTTTGAGCTATCCATTTCTAGTTTTATGGCACCTGCATAGCATGTGTATAAATATTTGAACGGGTTACGTAATTTCTAATTTTATAAAAGTTTTCTTAATTCAAGTTTATTGTTTTAGCGGGCTATTGTAAAAATTTCTAGCATCATAGAGAACTTTTTTCATTAATTTCTGTACAAATCCAATGGCGGGAAAGGAACCCTTTGCAGGCTACTGCTTGTACATAGGCCCCTTTTATGTGTGTGGGCACTTGTCTATTTATGAAAGGATTGCTAGTACTTATAGTGGCATCATGTGTGTGGGCACTCGTCTGTTTATGAAAGGATTGTGTGCGTGTGTGCGCGAGCGTGCATGCGCGCTTGTGTGTATGTTGTGTGTGTACGTGTAAATGGCTCCTTGAGAAGGATTTGAATTCTATTATTTTCATTAAAAGTTGATATTAGTCCATTCAAATGAAGGATCTTGGTGCATTAAAATTGATTTACATTATTTTAAGTGCATAAAAAAATAAAATAAAATAAAATTTGAATGTGTTAAGATTTTTTTTCCTCTTGAATCAAACAGAAACCGAGAGTAGCTTGCTTGTTAGGCATATAGTTTAGGTGTACAAGTTGTAAATCCAATTGTCTGATCATAGATTCATAGTCCAAATGCTTAACAATCCTCAAAAGAAATTTTTTTAGGTCCTCAGATATTGTAGTAGTGTAGATTATACTTCAAGCAACTTGATACTTAGATTGACCATTTTGTGACGCAGGATAGGACATGAGAAGATACGAATGTAATTGAAGTCAAACAATCACATAGATGATAAGCTAGAAAAGAAAAACTAAATGTATGCAACTAACAGTGAATACAAAAGTCTGACAGTCAAGATCCTAAGAATGATGCAATCCTAACACAATGCAATAATCAGTCAAGCAAGATCCACAGGTAAAGTAATAAGCAATTATAATAACCAGTTCACCACAATTCTCCAGAGATGCACAAATTAACAGTAAGGTTCAAGGCCAAGTTCGGAATTCACCTGAGGGTGTGTTGAACTCACACCAAACAGTATCAAGCCAGAGTCGGAACTGAATTGAGAGGTTTGGTTGCAACAAATGAGACTAAACCACTGAATTGTGAAATCCACCAGATCCAACAACTCAGATTCCACCAAATCAAGCACCTGCAACAATCACAACAATTAATCAAAAAAGCACCCCAAAATAGCAATTTTGATTTCAAATAAATCTTATTAATCTAAAACAGAGAGATCGAATGTTTGTTGCAAGAATTGAGAGGACTGTTCGCTTCAAACAGGGCCTGCGATGGACTTGGAGGAAAGAGCTAAAGCAAAGAAGTCGTTGCCGAGGATATCTTGACTCTGATGGATGCTAAGATGATTTCAAACAGCAAGCAAGGACCTGGTTAGGATTCTGTGTGACGTCGACGAGGGCTTGAAAACTGATTGAAGATGAAGGGAGGAGGTGATGGTGGTTGCTGTTGGTGTCGAGGTTGGAGATGATCGGAAGTGGAGGGGCTATATCGGAGGTGAGGTTCAGGAGTGAAGGAGATGAATAGTAATCGGAGTTATTGTTCACGCGAACAGTGATTGAGGAGGTTGGCCGAGGATTTTTAGAATTACAAATATTAATTGCTATGAGGGCTGAGATTAAATAATGGGCTTCACACATATTAAAAGCAATTCACATGCTGTAATCAAATCTCAAATTCTAGTAGTATCCCTTCCACTAGGGCCTTGCATCATTATTTGTTACCGTAAATAAAATAAAATAAAATCCCTAAATCACTCTCAAATCTTAGCAAAAGTAGAAACTAACAAAAATCTATCAATTAAAATCTCTGAAATTATTAACAGCATATCCAGAAGCAATCAATATCCTCCAAATCCAATCATGTGTTTCTTTATCTTGGAGTATACTCTTCATGGATTTCCTTCATTTTGTGTCTCCTTGGTGTATAAAAAACTAAAAAATAACTTCATATTATATTTCTATGCACGTCAAAAGATATAGACTAGGTGAATAACATGGATTTTCAACTTGGTGGTCCTATCATTGAATTTGAATAGGAAGAATTAGGAAGTATTGAAGTTGAATAGGAAGAGTTTCTTGCAAATTCTCCCCAAATGAGCCTAATCTATCTCATATATAAGTATTGTATTCTAATCCCGTTCCCGTTCTAGAGTAGCAATAGACACTCTTCTACACTATTTTATATAGTTATAAAGATATGAGATGGATCTGGATCACAGTGGATCACAAGAGCCAAAAAAAGTAACTCTTTATATAGTTTCCATTATTCTTCCCTCACCTTTCTGTTGGTTTTCAATCCAATTACCACATTTCCTCTTTTTTGTAACATATTAAATGCCATATCTTCCAATATGTCTCTTTTTTGCCTTTTTGAAAAAAATTTATTTGCTAATTTTTAGAGTTTATTACAACATGATATGGACATGGACAAGGGGTACTTAGCTGCAATTCACTTTTGATAGATGCAGTTAGCTGCAATTCACTTTTGATAGATGCAAATGAGTGCGAATTAGGGTTTTTTGAGTGGATGACCCATTTTTCTCTATTTGCCTATTAAATTTTTAAGTGTATTATTTTGATGATTACTGTTGATGAATGTTTTTATACAGATTTAAAAAATAACAATACAAAAAATTCCAAACAATATGTACATGTGTATTACAAATGTAAATAAAAATCAATGCAAGTGAAAGTATTGAACAAAAAAATAATAAATAACATAAATAAAATAAAATTCATACAGTTAAAAGAAAGAAAAAAAGAGGTTGGGCCCTTCATTGACCCGACCAAAAAAAAGTAATGAAATACTAAAAGAAGGGGAAGTTGCTAGCAAACCCTACAAAACCCCAACTAAAAATCTACGAAAATAAAGAAAATAAAGAAAATAAAAGAAAATAAAATTTCAGTTGATACATAACTTACAAAATACCAGTTAAAGTTCAAAAAATAAATTAGCAATTGTTTTCGAAATAACCAAAACAAATCATCCTAATCTCTTGAATTATCAAAAAAAATCACATTATCATTACATTAATATCTAATCCCTCATTTTACTAACAGTCTAACAAGATACTTATATCCTTCCCCTAATGGGAAAATCGTGACAAAAAATTACTTGAAGCACTTCTCATGATGGTCTCAGAACTCCAAACTAACAAAACTGAAACCCATATCATATAAAATCTTAAACAAAATCATTTAATCACTCTACAATCTTTCAATCTCTTTCCTATGCACTTCCTATATATGTCAGCTACAAATTTGTTCCTTGAAAAGAAAGAAGGATCACATAACTAGTAAACAAAATTAACGCTTACCTCTTCCTTCAACAAAAAGTAACACAAAAGCCCTCTATAAACTCTTCTTTCTGCAAGCAATTTGAAGGTACCAAGTAGTACATTTCGAGTTTCCTCTATGATCTCACAAATGGCTCTGACCTACAATGCTCATGACCAACAGACACTCAGGAAAAGGAATCCGAGCTATGGTACTCATGAGTGGTAAGCTGAGTTGCACGGAAACGAGTATGATTATTGATACTGGTGTGGGTGTGGTCACCAAATTAGTAAAATGTAGGGTACAGGGATACGACTATACACACACATATATTGAATTTAATAACTTAAATGGGATTATTATTATTTTTCAATTCATGTGTTGGTAGAATGAAACTTTCCTATCACATTCTAAGTTTCATTTATAGCGTTGATTATTATAAATTGAAAAGTGGTCCTTTTTGAACTAGACACTCAAACTACCCTTCTAAATCATAGTTTTGAGCTTGGATATGGGCTGAAACAAATTCGACTCATGTCTAACGGGTTTGAAGAAATGGATATGAAGTGTAGAATATACGTTAAAGAATTTTTTGACATGTCTTAAATTAAAACATATATTATATAATTGAGTACATGTCTGAATAAATGTATGCATATATGCGAGGAGTGTCCATGAAGTCTGGGTACAGATATGTGTCGGGTACGGGTATTGCTTCATGATAGTCCCCGGGTAACATAGGTGGTAAGCAGTCTGATTACGGCTTAGACCTGTAGTACTCATTTCTAGCAGTCAGTCAAAAAATAATTACGACCTATAGTACTCATGACCGACAAACATCTATGGTACTTGTGAATGACAGACAAAAGGAAAAATTGCTCTGACCAACAGTACTCGTGACCGACTAACAAAAAAGGACTTTGTTCTGTGATCTTTACAACTGACACAACTGAAACAAACAATCGATGTGCATAGAAAAATAAAAAGTAAAAAATAATGCAAACTGCTAAAAACAAAACTACTATTTACAATACAAATGAAAAATAAAAAATGACTTAAGATGACAAATAAATATTTGAGTTTCATAAAACCATGCAAGCGTTCACGTGGGGCTAAGGATGTGAAGACAAAAAATACTTGGATCAACATGTGTACATAAGGCATCTTGGTTGTTGTTTTCGCACAAAAGGCTAAATATGAATTCAAAATCCAAAAAAAAAATGATTGTTAATTTATGAATCAATCCATAGAAGATCACAATATTACACATAATTCTAAAAAGATCCCAAATTTTATGAATAACTCTAAAAATGTTTCAAAATCTCAAACTACTTCAAATATGCAAATATTTCTAAAGGAATGAAAAAAGTACCATAACATCCTTAAACTTAAGAAAACTCCAAGTTTTAAAATTCAGATGTGGCATTATTGTACTTGAAGTACATGGCTAGACTGTTGATCTATAAAGAATCTTATCAAGAATTTGTTTCAAACAAGCAAGAGTTGTTTGGATATACGTAAATGGGGTCTTCTTGAAGTTTGAATGAGCTTCGAGGAATTTGTCATATATATTACAAGCTTTTGAAAGAGAATGACGCACTAATATTAACTTTAAGATTTGGATGAAAGCCTTCCTACACACCCCTTGCTTTACTAGGCCCTCTTTTGCGGATCTGCAAGATCCTTTTGAAGAGAGACTGGAGAGTTATTCTAATCTTGAACTATCTATAGAAGGTACTAATCTAACGTTGATTATTTTTCCAAATGTGAGTCGACAGGCCTTCTTGATTGCCTTCATACTTCTCTAGCTTAGGTATTTGTTCTTCTATGGAAGAGACATATGAGCAGAGACATTTGTGATGACTGATCAAATGACTAGAATAATAAGGAAATTAGTTGCTCCCATCTTAGCATATATTTACCAGACTATGCGAGAGTTGACTACTACCCCTAATCCAGGCAAGGCAAGTACAAAGAGGTTATTCTGTTTCATTACCTTTTTAGCTAACTGTCTATGTATTTGGAGGACTATACATTGAAATTACTCTAAAGAATGGGGAAGAAATTTCCATTTTTAGTCAAAATAATGGGTTCGCCGACCGATATGTCAAATGCTTATGTTTCTCATGGTTTTTTAGTTCAACCACATTAGGTCCATACACGAGGTCGCAAATTCACCAATGAGACTGCTGAGGTAGGGGCACTGTTTTTAAGAGACTCGACGAACGTAGAATATTTTATTAGCATTTGCCAGGGATGTTCTTATAGTTAGGGGATAAGCTTATTATTATAAAAATATCTTCCTAAGATGGTAGCACATCAATTTAGCTTGAGCCAAGAGTTATCACTTAAACATCTCGTTTTTGTCAGAGATCACTCTAAATTTACAAGGAATAATTGAATGTTGTATTTTTTGTACCTCAGTATACTAGATCTTCTTTCATTATTCTAGCTACTAGATATTAATATGTGTTCTCTAAGTTATATGCTCGCCGGGTGGACGATAACTTGAAACATATAGACCAACTCCGATTGGTCATATCTTACAAATAAATTTTTTGAGCAAATATGTTTTCTTACCCTCGAGTAGCGCGTGGGTACACAAGTGTCATTTGTTCAAAGTTCATGCCAACTAATAAGTTTTGGCTGTCGGTTTCTAGGTTGAGACAACATCAAAATTAGAAGGATTATGGTCAATTATCAGTCAATTATAAGCTATTTTTTCTTCTAGACATGTTTAAGAGAAGGGTAGTCATTAGAAATGCATGCACATGTATTAAACCTGTGAAAACCATGTAAGTAGAATGTGCACAAGTTGAGATACCACTGTAAAGTGTTATAGCAGGACATGAGTTGGATTGTCCATCATAATTATGCTTTTGCAATGGGACATGTTGCATTGTTGTTGCTTCAGGTTCTTCATGACATGCATAATCGCAATGTGCATGTCAGGCTCTTCTCCCTCCACTACACCAGATGAGGTTTAGTTACCTCCTTTAGCCACCTTGTTTTCCGTTCTTGAATAATTTAAGTGTACTAGCATTTCTTTGGTGAACAAATCATTGTAAGCAAGCTTTTAAATGACAGGGGCAACAAGGTAGAGGTATACATCTTCTTTATGATGATAATCGATACATATTTGAATGGGAAAAAGGGGACACGTGGGTGAATCTCACAGCGAGTTGAGATGGGCAGTCGATTAGACCTCCGATTTTAAATTTATCCTAATCTAAATAGGATATATTATCTACCAAGCAAACAGACGAAATTCAAATTAATAGATAAGGTGTAATGGACTCCAATTTACGACCTCTATTCTGACTCTAATTAGTACGAGAACAACAGATATTCGAAACTATAATTGTAAGAAAGTTTAATCCAATTCTTGCAAGATTATACCTTCACTCAAGAATAAATCTTGATCATCCATAGGCTTTGGAACCATAGAACTCGGGAACGTGGTACGCCAAAGTGAACCATGACCCGGGTACAAGCATCCCAAATTCGTGTGGAACACGACTCAATTTACCCACTCCAGCAACCTGATTTAGAATTCAAATCAGTTAAAAATATTGAAAAAAGTTAACTCTTTTAAAAGAATAAACAACAAAAAATGTGAGACATTAAGCAAATAAAGTATGCATATCTTAATTGCAACATGATTTTGAAGGTTCTTTTACGATTAGTGATATCAACTAGCATTTAAGAATCGGGCCTAAAGCGTAGCATGTTCCCTAGCGTACTATATAAGCCTACTCCCTTCATACCTGATTCCTAATGAGTGGTGTAACACCGTCCCGTACCCATTCCTGAACCGCAACGAACTGGGTTCCATGCAACTATGTTTGGAACATCTACAACGCTGAGATATCCTCCTCTTTCTTTACACTTCTTGCAAATAAAGAGGACTCCTCAATCTGTTTTTGTCGATCGGGATAAACCTTGATTAGAGCAAGAGGAATATCCCTGAATAAAAAGAGCAGCTCATGTAAAAATAGAATGGAGGGCTTACGGAAAAAGAGTAAATTGATTGATGATGAAAGCTTATAGGTTTGTAATGCAGGGCAGGGATGGATGTAGATGTAGGGATATAGGAGCGCATCCCAATAAATATTTCTAATGGTTTAGAATTTGGCATAGATTTTACATGGTGCCTTCATAAACTATTTTGTTGGCGCTCTAATATAGGTAATAATTTGAAAGACTATTGCTACAAGTCAGTAGCATTTTGTTAGTTTTGTGATAAAAATGATAATTGAAAAAATTATGTGTCGAGATTTTATGATTATGGTATAAGTAAGTCTTTCTATTGCTAAAGTTTATATTATAGAAGCTATTATTTATATTTATAATTTTATGAGTGTCTCTACGGGAACTTTTTTTGGGTCCGTCCATGACATAGGGATTACACCGCACGTAGTCTCATACCCTCTTATTCCTACAGTTCCTTAGGATCAATTATCGAAAGAGGAATCAAATGGGCTAGTATCTGTATAAAAGCACATATAAATAATATTATCAAAGACATTGAAAGAAAAAATGGTGAAATATAAGAAGATATTTTCAAAGACCCGGCTAAATGGATAAATCATTGGATGGTTTTGAGTCTTTCTTTTCTTCTTTTATTCATGAATTTGACGCGCTTTGAGTACAAGATAGCAACTGGTGCATTTTTGTATCAAGACGTTTTTGAAGATATGATCGAGGGGAGTTGATCTATATGCTTTTAAGTTATCGTCTATCCAGCGAGCATAAAACATAACATCTGTTTGTATCTAATGGCTAGAATAGTAAAAGAAGATTTAGTATTTTGACATAGATGAAATACCTAACATTTAGTTATTCCTTTCAAATCTGTAGTGAACTTTGATGAATCGATGTGTTCAATTGCTACTTCTTAAGCTCAAGCTAAAATTATGTGCTACTATGTCAGGGAGATATTTTCCAATGATAAGCTTATCCCCTGATCTATATGGCAATCATTGCTGCCGAATGCTTGTCATAAACTTTATGACCTTCGAGTCATAAAAGCAAAGCCCATATTTCATTGGTGAATTAGCAATTTTGTCTTTAGAAATGCAAAGAGTAGGTCTAGCGAGCATGTCGTATGAACTTACTGTGGTTGAAATAAAAATCTACAAGAATTATAGAAATTTGATCCATTCATTGGAGAACCCTCTATGTTGACCAAAAGTCGAAATTTCTTCTCCATAACCATGGAGTTATTTCAATGTATAGTCCTCTAGTGTATATGGTCAGCCAGCCAAAATATAATAAATGGAATAACGCCTTTGTACTTGTTTGGATTAAGGCCAGTAATCAAGTCTCAGAGTGCAGTAAATATATGCTAAGACAGGAGGGGCAACTAATGCCCTTATTTCCCTAGCGATTCGATCGGCCATCACAAATTCCTATGCTTGTTATATTTTTCTTCAAATCAAATGAAGGATGAAGTAGCAAAGCTAGAGAATTATGAAGACAATCACAAACTCCCCTCGAGTTACATCTGGAAAGCTAATCAACGGTGGATTAGTAGTTTCTATATTTTGTTCAGGATTAGAATAACTCTCTAGTCCCTCTCTAAAAGGATTTCACATATTTGCAAAAGAGATTGCTATAAGCCCGGAGCTATGTAGAGAGGCTTTCATCCAAATCTTGAATTTAATGTCAGCCCCTCCATTCTCTTTCAAAAGCTTGTAATATTTGTGGAATATTACGCGAAGCTCGTTTGAAACTTTGAACTTCCACAAGATCCTTTGTTGGTATATCTAAACAATACTTGCTCATTTGGAGCTAACTCGTTATAAAATTCTTTGTAGATTGGCAAACCGGCCATGTGCTTCAAGTCCAGTAATGTTGGAATAAACCCTCAATCCTCTATGAAGCAACAGTTAGTGTTGTGGTTACAAATTTCGGCAAAAGCCTTGTAGAATTATTTGAACATTCATACTGATACATGAATTGGAGACATATATGACGCCATAAGTCCCGGTTTCATCAATTCTTTACTTACAGTTTCATAATATATCTTGCCCAATCCAGATAACCATCCGTCGTAGCCAAAATCCTTTGATGTAGGAAGTTGTCTCGCTAGTTCCTTAGCTTTCCCGATGCGAATTCTATATCCAACAAGTGCACTGATTTTTGCTTTTCATACTTGCTGGATGAGGCTTCAATATTATCAAGCCATTGCTTCAATATTATCAAGCCATTGCCGCTAGAATTAGAAAGTACTTTGCAGTTGGACTTATCCATCAATGCGAGTGAATATGAACGGTGTCCAGTTAGGAAACTTTTGGACGAGGTCGGATGACATTGCTTGATGAGAGGAATCAGTCCCTAAAAATTGTCTCCACGCTCAACATATGGTCTCTCCAGTCATGTCATTCATCAATCCTAAAGGATCACGATCATGAATGAAACGAATTATGCTATCATCTGAAGACCCCATGTCTGTAGTAGTGTGACCGTGTACCATGTAGTTGTAATGTCTAAAATGAAATATAATTAGTAAGAGTCAGTTCCAGAAAAAAAATGCACAAATTGGATACAAACAAGATATAAATGACATTTTGCTGTTGCAGTGATTCCACAATTTGAAACCTTGTGGGCAATCTCCAATGTAAATAAAATAACACAATTCAGTGTGGTATACATATGTATTAGTTCCAAGAAATTTTAAGTTTCTTACTTTGGAATTAATGCAGTTGGCAAAGGAGGAACTTCAAATGGACAAGACGTTCGAAAAGTTTCTAGCTTGCTGGATGAATTTGAAGAAAATGGTAAGTTAATACTTTTCGGCTGGTAATGTTTGTCTTCTAAGTATTCTGTCTTCATTCGAGTTAAGAAACTTTGCCTGGTAATGTTTCTTTTGTCTTTTTTTTAATTATACCATCCCTATTCTTTGGTTTTCCCCATCACTGCTTTCTTTATTTTTTATTTATATTTCACGTTATTCCTATATTTTATGAAGTTTCATCTGGTTTAAACAAAACTACACATTCCCTCACCTTATGGAGCTTGGTTGATACTGATACTGTTCCAATATGCAATCAATTCATTCACCTCCTTGCTACAGTGGAACTTTGAATATGTTGTACCTCATTGATATGTTCTTTTTCTACTTTAAAGAACTCTTTTGACTAGAACATGTTCTTATATTTTCAGAAAGGAAAGCTCGAATTAACGATGCATGGGAGAAAATGAATAGTAATGTTCCTGTTAAGATGCCCAAAAGGGCCAAAACTCTTACAAATGAATCTAGTTCAGCAGCAAATAAACCAGCACCAAAGAAAACTCCTGTAAGCATTTATTCTCACATGTACATTAGTAAAAATGGGATCTTTCAATGAGATAATTTAATCCAGAATTGATTCTGTTTTATTGGTTTTGAAATTTAGGGTTGGATGGTGAATCTTGGCCTTGTACCGAAGAAAGCATCAATTAATCAGGGGACAGCGGTGAAAGGATCTGCTGCTGTAGAGAATGGCACAAGCGAGGAAGCTAAAAGACTAGCTGCAGCTGCTCTTTCTGCTGTTCGAGATGCTGCAGCTGCAGGAAAAGGGAAAATTGAAGTAAGCACCTTATAGGCATAAGCTGAAGTACCAATGTTGAAAATAACAAAATTGAATTATGTAACGCTTGACCTCCTGTTGAGGGTTAAGGAAAAAACGCAAAAAATCGTAACACATAACGTAGGTTATATTTAATTATTAATTATTTGGATATTTTTATAAATACTAACAATGCATAATAACTTAGAATCATCAAACTTTTCAAGCATAACACCACAATTATCAAATATAGAAATATAGTATCACAATTTCTTAGTAAAAGTAAGTCATATATGACTAACAACCATTCCGAAAAGCATCATCAAATGATTATGTAATAACAGTTAGAAATTTTCCATATATAGTGATTGCAAAATGCAAGCTTAATTGCACAAAATCAAGTATTAACTAAAAACTAAAAACTGAAGTTGGAGAGGGGTAGGAGATGGAGGAGACGTCGAGAGGAGTTGGAGGGTTCATCACTGTTCGTGATGGTTGAGAGGAGTTGGAGAGGAGTTGAAGGGGGAGGAGCCAATGATGTGGAGGAGCTAGGTCTTCTCATGGTGAGGTGGTGGAGACGGCTCTAGCCAATAGGCTAGCAGTAAGCTCATAGGTGAAGGAGAATGAAAGGAGAGGGGGTGAGGTGGAGCTTCACCACTGGCGAGAGGGGGAGGAGATGGAGGCGGCGAGGAGCTAGGGCTTGGGTTGGAGGAGGTGAAGAGATTGCAGATTCGGGACTAAAAGGATAGGGTTTTAATGATTTGGACGGTGGTGATGCATCCATGCCTCCTAATCAGATATGTAATTTAACCTTGAAAAACTCATGTTAACTGGTTACATAATGTAAAGCACATTTAACGCAATATAACGTGATTTTTCTACGTTAAATAGTTTCAGCGTTAAATGGGCGTATTACCTAACAAGAGGACAAAATGCGTTATAGTGGGTTTTGTAACATTTTTTTTCAACACTGCGCTGAACCTTCCTTATTTTATGTGCAACGCTTACATGATTATACATGAGGGAATGTGAGCTGCCTGTTAATGCTTCACTATACGTAAGCCTGTTGATTGTGACTGCTATTGTTCAGTAATCTTCTCTTAGACGCTTAGAATTTTGGTAGCTTAATATCTCTGATTCGAGACCTTCATGATGTTCATTGGATGTAAGGAACATTTGCTTGTTTCATCCTTGTACTCAGTTGAATTTCAAAATAGATGCCTGAGTTCAAATATTGGTGCAGTGCGGTAGAAGCTCATAACTGTGTGTGTTATACTAATTGGTGGCTGCATGCATAACCACTGTGTATTCAATCATAAGTCTGTTTAACATTTAAATATCCCCCTTTCCCCCACCACGCACAGAAACCCAAATGATATGCCAATGGACTTTAAGCAATTGCAGCCATCTAGTTATCAGACCTCTATGTTCATGGATTTAGTGGTAACTCCACATGATCATGCATTCAAAAAAAATAGGGTAAAATAGGTAAAAAGTATTGATGGTAGTTTATACTTTTTTACTTTACCTGTTAACATGTGAATTTCCAATATATCAGGGGGTTTAGTCATTTTTTGAAAGTTCAGTGGTTTCCTATGATAAGTTCAGGGGAGTTCTGTGCAAAACCCCAAAGTTCAAGGGGTCTTGTGAAATTTATTCATAAAAGTATGTCTTTAGATAATTGCTAAGCCTTCACAATATCCTGCTCATAACTTTTATTAACCAACATGTGCCTCATTTTGTCTTTTGACCTCACAGATCACGGAGGTCCGGGACTTTGCAGGTGAAGAGATAGAAATGAAAAAGATCGTCGATGCCAACTCAAAAGAGGCGGCAGAGAAAGCTAAGATTTCTGGAGCCCCTCCTTCTGCCCTAGACTCCATCTTAGAACAAATAAAGAAGAAACAAAAACTTAGTGTACTTGACAAGACGAAGAAAGACTGGGGTGAGTTCAAGGAGGAGAACAAAGGGCTTGAAGACGAGCTGGATGCATACAAGAAGAGCTCAAATCAATACCTAGACAAAGTTTCCTTCTTGCAGAGAACCGATATGAGAGAGTTTGAACGAGAGCGTGATGCTCGTTTGGCTTTGCAAGCAAAGAGAAGGACTGATATGAGAGATGATGACCTATAACGATAACTTAGGGGGAAAAATTGGGGAGTTTGGATTCTATGTTGTGGTGATTGCACGTTGGCTTTGGTGTCCAATATCCGAAGGCTTGGGATAATAATATTCTGTGGGTTGTGTTATTTTTAGGTCGCATGTAAAATTATGCATGTTATCATTCTATGACGGAGGGCTGTTGAATGCTACTATTTGGGGAATCAATTAATATTATTTTTTTAGGTACTGAAGAAATGTTTCATTATGTTTTTGGCAGTCTGATCTTTATAGCTGAATTTTTCTGAAGGAGTGGTGAGGATTTTGAGAAGTGCCTTTGAGGTTATCATTTGTTCACAAGTGCCAGGTTTGCACTTAAACCCCCTGCTGCATCACTCTTTTAAACTTACTATCCTTGTAGTTTCAATGTTGTGGATAGACTCCTGGGTTTATTTATTTATTTACTCTTTTTCATCGGCGTAAACTTTCGCAGATATTGCTTCATGGTGTCTATCTGGGGGTAAAAGAGTCAAAATTTTTACTCAAAAGGATCTATTTGCAACAATGAAACTACAGAGATAGTAAGTTCAAGACGATGATATTACATGAGGCCTGTTGACATTTAACCATTTCTGGATAATCCAAGCTGGAATGATGCCTCCTTTTTTATTGAGGTGAAAAAGACTCGAAATCTACCGAAAATTGATACTCATATATTTATCTAGGAAGTACCACTCTTCAAATGATGTTTTCGGTACTATAGCAAAGTACACATCTAACGAACAGTGACAATTTTTGAAGCCAAACACACTACACACAAGACACACCTCTAAACATCATTCGACTGTGTTGTCATTGGGAGTATCTTCCTTCTGTATTTCTCTATTCTGATACTCATACACTCTCGCACATAACACAAATAATCCAAAGTTGATTGCTCCGACAACAGCCAACATCCAAAACACATTATCCAATCGAGACTCATTTATATCATCCGGAAGCCATGAGGTAAATTTCCTCACCAAATCAATCACTGCAGTGCTTGCATAAAATCCGATACCAATAAGCAAAGCAACAACTCCTGTAGCTGTGCTCTTCAGTGATTTAGGGAACTCCTGATAGTAGAGAGCAACCTGACCGGGGAAATGCAGCGCCTGGCCGAGCCCTACGACCGCCAGCGGGGCCACCAGCCACAGCACAGACATTGGAACGATTGGCTCAAGGTTTCTGTTTGCTTGATCGTATACCTGTTTGAACATAAAATTATAATCATCAGTTCTCATCCTAATTTCGGAGTCTTCACGCAGTGGAATGAAGTTTAACATGGTAACTTAGGTTCAAATCTGACCAACCATTTATTTCAAGCAAATTTAATACCAAAAATATATTGATGTATGAATTCATGCTTTGACGCATGATTAAAAGGACTGAGTGGTTATGTCAGATTATAAAGAGTCAATTGCACTTTAAAGTTTTGTTGTTTTGAACTTTGATCCTTGAATTTTAAATTTTTCCAAACAATACATTAGGGTTTTGTTAGAAATGGTTGACGAAATCAACTAAATGATCCACATGTTTAATGTGTGATACTTGGCCATTAATAGAGAATTAATGGGTTATTATCAGAATTTATATTAGGGCAATAAAAGACTTTAATTCGCAGTTAATGAAAAAATAAATAGGCTGATTTTGGGG
>JBAKGM010017579.1:0-11576 GCA_037177215.1 Asparagus racemosus | reverse complement strand
TCGATATCTTTTATACTATAACTTGTTAGTTGTATACTTGCAACTTCGAAGGTAACGCACGTTATTTTCCACAACAAGAATTTTGATGAAGATGGCCTGCTTGTGGACACCCCCATGGATGACTTGATATATGGCTCTCCCCGACGTGATCATCTTCCCGGTGATATATCACCTGAGCCAAAAATTCTTGAAAATACTAAGGCTTGTTCATCTAAAGATATGGGTTCTCTCTCTCTCTCTCTCTCTCTCTCTCTCTCTCTCTCTTGTTGAATTGTAGGACTAGCTATTTTTGACTAATGCAACCATAACTTGATGAATCTGAGGAATTCATTTTTCTGCTGGTAAGAACTATTGAGGCCCATTTTTCAATTCCTCATTTTGATGCTTCTCCAGAATTGGCTACCATGGCGGCTGCCATGCCTGATGAACATGTCGTGAGACTAACTATATCAGTCAGTGCATCAACGGCGGTTACCCTCCCAATAGCCCCGCTAACCCATGAAGCTATATCGATGGAAGCAGGTATGGGTTTTCTAGCTAAGGATGTTTACGCCAGCCTTTGACTTAAGTTTCTAAAATGTCCATCCCTTTATCTTTTTCTTGCAGGGATTACATCTTAACTCCATGATCTGGTGAGGGCATTGAGGTCAAACAATGACCCAGCTCAGATTATTATCTATATGGAAGTCCGCTCGTTCTTTTCCTTCATAAACGTGATGATCGACAAGCCTCTCCATAGTGGGCTTTCTCTCCATCAGTTCAGGCCGATCCTTGACCCTAGAACGGCCTTGATAAGGGATGCTGATTACCCAGAGTTAGCCAAGGCAATTGCTGATGATCTTGATCGTCTATAACTCAAGCTTCAGAAATTACAAGAGTTGTAAGCAGCATGTGCTTCATCGTATGTAGCCGATCGAGCAGAATCTCATCTGGAAGCATGGCGCGATGCTAGCATTTTTATGGGACTCGAGGTTCAAATATAGCGGGACCGGGTAGATCAAGCTAAGACTGCACTTGCTGAGAAATCAACATTCTTAAGCAACATTCATTCTTGTATTGCATCAAGTGAGGCCAAGATAGTGCAGCTTAGGCGGGAATTTCAGGTGGAGGAAGAGAAATTAAGTACCTTGGAGCTGACAAGGGTTAATGAAGCGGAAGCTCAAACTGCCATATCCAAGAAACTAGAGCTCTCAGAACAAAAGCTAGCTGAAGTTGAGGAAGAAGCTGCGAAGACATTGAACGCCAATGAAGAGTCTTTCAGGGCTGAGTTGTAGAAGGAGCTCCAACAAGCTTACAACGATGAGTTGTCCAAGTTAGAACGACAAATCTTTTACCATAAACTTGAGTTTGAATAACCGCAATTTCTTTGTTTGAAAGACTCGACTCTTCATCAATCGAATGAATTTATATCCTCCTTTTTATTGTTGCTTATTATGATTTCTCATTTCATTTGAAATAGTCAACCATAATACTCTTAGGATTTTTGGCAAACTATCAGCCATCAATAGATTTGACGAGCCTTTACCGATTACTGTTTGAATCGGGCTAGCATGCGGATTATCTAAACATGTTCCGCACATGACGTTGTGCTAAAAGAACGAAACTCTTTTAGACTTGATGCTATGATGCTGAATACATAGGCTTCGTCTTCTTTTACAGGCAAGAGACTAACCGACAACGCGTGTTAGGCGTTGACTTTAGGATTATTAGCCAACCCCTAGCCATTAACGGATTTGACGAGTCTTTACCGATTACTGTTTGAATCGAGCTAGCATGTGGATTATATAAACCCATTCTGCACGTGACGTTGTGCTAAAAGAATGAAACTCTTTTAGATTTGGTACTATGATGTTGAATACATAGGCTTCTTCTTCTTTTATGGGCAAGAGACTAACTGGAAATGCGTGTTAGGCATTGGCTTATCCCTACTTAGGCTTCAGGATAAAATTCTCCAAGATGAATCCCGGTGCCTTCTTCAATCAGTAAAAGACTAATCCGGCAATGCGTGTTAGGCATTGGCTTATCCCTACTTAGGATTCGGGATAAAATTCCCCAAGACTGAATCCTGGTGTCTTCTTCAATCAGTAAAAGATTAAACTGGCAACGCGTGTTAGGCGTTGACTTATCCCTACTTAGGCTTCGGGCTAAAATTCTCCAGACTTAGATTCTGGTGTCTTCTTCAATCGGTAAAAGACTAAACCAGCAATGCATGTTAGATGTTGACTTATCCCTACTTAGGATTCGGGATAAAATTCCCCAAGACTGAATCCTGAATTGAAGGATTTTTGTTGAAAAGATAAAATTGATGTGGGAAAGGAAGAATTTTATATTCTATCTCCCAATGTTAGAGAGGAAGAATTTTATATCCTATCTCCAAGTCTTCTTTTTAGGATAAAGACAAACCTGAAATAAGAGAAGAAGAATTTTATATCCTATCTCTTGCTCCTAGAGAGGAAGAATTTTATATTCTATCTCCAGTGCTGATGTGGGAAAGGAAGAATTTTATATTCTGTCTCCCGATGCTGGAGAGGAAGAATTTTATATCCTATCTTCATGTCTTCTTTTTAGGGTAAAGATGAACCCGAAACAAGAGAGGAAGAATTTTATATCCTATCTCTTGCTCTTGAAGAGGATGATGTGGGAAAGGAAGAATTTTATATTCTAGCTCTCGATGCTAGAGAGGAAGAATTTTATATTATATCTCTAGATCTTCTTTTTAGGGTAAAAACAAACTCGAAATAAGAGAGGAAGAATTTTATATCCTATCTCTTGGTCCTGGAGAGGGAGAATTTTATACTCTATTTCCAATGTAAAGAAAACTAAAAGTGGGATCTCCACTCTGAGAATTGAAAAGATTCAGATAACTTTCACTTTTATAGGATTTGCTACCTAATCTGAAAATGACTTTCTCATTTATCAAGATGAAATTCTAATTTTAGCCCTAACCTTAGGAAGGTGTGACCGAAGAGGAAAGGATGAAACCCTTCTGTTTATCACAAGGAGATTTTAGCATTGAAAGTGGACCTCTTTTTCGTGGAAGGAATCAAGAGGGAATTTTACTGGTGGATTGGACCAGAAAGATTTTTTTAGTGGACTCACCATCAATGAATTTGATCAGTGAGGGAATTTATGGAGAACAGGTTTAGGGTTACCCTTGAGGAACTTCCCGTCAAAATGGATTATCCCAAATATACTAAGAATAGTACTTTTTTAAGAACTTTCCATTTATTGGCGTTAATTGCCTGTCACCATTTTGAGTGATTAGACGATATGCACCGTTCAAATGGGCTATGTCTATCACAAACAGTCCCTCCCATTTGGGTTCAAACTTACCCTTTTTCTTAGAATCGAGAATTATTTGTCATCGAGCAGAAAGGACCAGATCTCCTTCCTTAAAGCTTTTCTGTTGGAATCTCTTGTTAAAAGCCCTTGACATTCTAGTTGTTAAAAGCCCTTGACATTCTGGCTGGGTAAAACTCGAGGTGTTGTTGAGCTTGCAGGCGTTTTTCATCTAACATCTCGAGCTCTTCAAGATGTCTCCGATGTTGTTTTTCCACCGTCATCTCAGTTGCGAGGGTGATACGATGTGATGGGATTTGGATTTCAAATGAAAGTACAACTTCACATCTATATAGCAGAGAATATGGGGTAGCTCCGGTAGACATGCGTATTGTGGTGCGATATGTCCAGAGTGCTTCTTCGAGTTTATCGTCCCAATCACGTATATTGGTCTTCATGAGTTTCGACAAGATCTTTATGATTGTCTTGTTGAACGCCTCCGCTAATCTATTTGTAGTGGGATTATAAGCCGTCGATGAGACGTCTTGAATCTTAATCTTCTCGCAAAACCTAATGAAGGCATTGTTAACAAATTGAGGACCGTTGTCATGTATGATCCGTCTTAACACGCCGTATCGATAGATGACGTGATGCTTGATGAACCTGATGACATTATTCATTTTCACTTCTTTAAGCGAAATTGCTTCAGCCCACTTAGAGAAATAGTCGGTAATCGCGAAAATGAACCGATCACCTTTAACTGACGGAGGAAAAATATGACCCACCATGTCCATCCCCTACACTCAAACGACCAATATGTAGCCGAAGGATGCAAAGGCTCCGGGGGTTGATGCATGTAATTCGCGTGTATTTGACATGCGTGGCACTTTCAAGCGTACTTGATTACATCATTAATCATTGTTAGCCAGAATATCCCATTCTTCTAATATGATCATAAAGCTTGGGACCAGGTTAGTGTGCACCGCACTCTCCTCCGTGTGCTTACTTAAGGACTTGTTTGCTTCTTTGTTCGAAAGGCACCGGAGGAGCAAGTCGTACCCGCGACGACATAATGTCTTAGTCTCTGCATCATAAAAGAACTTTGGCACTCTTCATCAGATGGATTCCCTCTCCTTTACGTCTTCTGGCAAAATACCATATAGGACATAGTCGATTATAGGAAAATGCCAATCCCGAGACTCGAGTTCAACTTGGGTTGTGTACACCTCTTTGATGATTACCCCTTTGTCGTCCTCCTCCTTATCATATATCGGTACAAATAGTTAGTGAGTTCTCATAGTGACTAACTGTTCAGTCTCAAGAGGTTGCGCTAACGATACTGCTAAGCCTGCTATTGCATCCGCGCATGTGTTCTGGAGTCATAGAATATACTCGATGAAAAATTCTTCAAACGAGTCCACCATCTCAACAGCCACCTGGTGATACAGAATCAGGTCCGGATTCCTAGCTTCGTAGTCCTCACGGATCTGTCTGACTATGAGTTGGGAATCCCCAAAGGCTTCAAGATATTCAACTCCTAACTCTTTGGCGAAACTGAGTCCAATAAGTAACGCGTTGTATTCGGCCACATTATTAGAGTACGGCTTGCTTAGCGAGTAACCCAAGGCATCACATGCTTCCTTGGGGAAACTAAGACGACTCCAACTCCGAAAGAAATCTTAGAACATCCAAGAGTACTTACCACATTGGTTGCTCGAGAAGCTCTATCAAAGTACAATTGCCATATTTATTGATGCAATGTAGTGTTGACTTTGTGGATTTCATCTAGCAAGTTGTCATGTGATTTAGCTACATCTGTCATTAGGTTAGTGACTAAGAGATCGCAAATTGCCTGTCCCTTGACCGACTTCTGTTGCTTGAAGTGTAAGTCGTATTGAGACAACAGCAAGACCCATTTTGCAAAACGCCAATACATGGAGGTTGGTTATGTCATGAATATTTGGACTAGATTTGTGTTGGAGATAACATAAATCATCTGTCCAACTAAGTAGTGCTGCATCTTTTGAATTGCAAAAACCAATGCAAGGCACTTCTTCTCGATCATCAGATAGCAGGATTTAGCACCTACTAAAGTCTGGCTCAGGTAATACACCACCTGTTTGTGACCGCTGTCATTGTCTTGTGTGAGTAAAGTACTCAACGAATGGTTCATTGCCTTGATGTAAATCAAGAACGGTTTACCTGATTCTGGTGCAACGAGAACGGGAGGATTCACTAGATATGCTTTGATATCCTCGAATGCCTTTTGACAGGCATCATCCCAGACAAATGACACATTTTTCTTAGTTAGCTTGGAGAACGGCCGGCATTTTCTGGAGAGGTTCGATATGAATCACCGGATATAAGCTAATCGCCCCTGTAACCCTCTGAGTTCTTTTAGATTTTTCGGGGGTTGTAATTCATGTATCGCCTTCACTTTATCTAGGTCAATATGAATACCCCTAGTGGTGACAACGAATCTAAGGAATTTGCCACTGGACATTCCGAGAAAGGATTTGGTAGGGTTCATCTTTAAGTGATGACTTCGCATGAGATCGAACATTGTCCTTAGGTCTTTGATGTGGTCATTTTTGTTGCGGCTCTTCACGACTAAGTCATCGACGTAGCACTTGACCATTTTCCGAAGATGTTCCTGGAAGATCTTTGTTATTGCTCATTGGTGCATGGCGCTTGCATTCTTTAGACCAAATGGCATTACTGTGTAGTAGAAGACACCGAGGGGAGTTCTGAATGCTGTGTGTTTTTCATCATCCATGTGCATCTTGATTTGATTATAACTCGAAAAACCGTCCATGAAGGACATTCTCTAGAATCCACACGTATTGTCAATAATAACGTCTGTGATTGGAAGAGGAAAGTCGTCTTTTGGGCATGCAGTGTTCAAATCTCTGTAATCAATGTAGATTCTGATGATCCCATTCTTCTTTAGGATCGAGACAATATTCGCCATCCAATCTGGATGTTGTTCTTCCCTAATAAAACCCGACTCTATAAGCTTTTTCACTTTCGCTACAATCACTTCCATAATCTACTCATGAAACCATCTCTGTTGTTACTTGACGGGTTTGGCATTCGTCTTGATGTTGAGATGGTGCGTCGCCACATTTGGGTCGAGTCCTGGCATGTCTTCGTATTTCTAAGCAAAAACGTCGATATATTCCCTAATGAGAGCAATCAACTCTTTTCTCTCCTCTGGGAAGAGACTGTTGCTAATGAATATGGGCTATGGTGTGCTTCGTCACCCATTTTGATCTGGACAACTCCATCCTCGGTGGGGAGTTCTCTTTGCTCGAATCGGTCTCCGTATTGCATATTGAGGTGATGGATCTACGGGTCTTCTCACGTTGGCATCTGCTCATCGCCCTCCATCGTGGTGGGGTCGGCTGTTGTCATGTTCGATATCAAACCCTTGAACATTTCACCGATGCTGATGTCAGAAACCCAAAGTAAAGGAATCAGATGAATATCCATCTCCTAAATTGGATAATCGGTTATCGATCAACCAACAGCATTCATCTTTTAAAGGAGATACATACCCCAATCCTCTCCTGAATCTATAGTAATTATCGGGCTTCCCCTCTGGGACGTGTGCAGCTTTGGGTGGGACTTGAGGACCTCGTCCGAAATAAAGACCCTCTCCTTGCGCAAAGTCATACCCCCATCTTTACATGAGATTCTGCGCTTCTGGACTATATCTGAACAGATGAGAGCCATGCTTATCGTCATTAATATCCTCTCTTAAAAAGTGGTGTGGTGCTGGAATCGTATTTCCTTTACCATAGACCAAATCTTTTTCATCACTTGTTTTACTCGGAATGATGAATGTTGTCCCGAAAGAGTCTCGGATATGCTTCAGTGTTACACAAAACGACCGAATTGGTATGTGTAACTCAGGGTCATCGTACAATTCTTTCATCACATCAGTAAGAGACAGCGAGTACTCTAAATTATTATTTGTTTTATTATCGGTAAGTTGTCAATTACAACTATCATCCGACGATTCTCCATCGTCAAGATTGACTACAAAGAGTACAATGCCATTTATGACAAAACCACCATCGTAATCAGGCCCAGCTTCTGTATTAGCTTCCTCGTCACTGGCCGTATCTTGGGCCGATTATTCAGTATTGGACTCGTTGATGTAAAGGAGGGAGTTAGTAAAGTAGTTCTCCAACCCCTTAAATGGTTTCTTATCTGCGACCACCGTCTTGACTTCATTATTCATGTCAACATATTTTAGACATTGATAAAGGGTGGAGGAAACTATAATATTATTATGGATCCATGGCCGACCCAATAATAAGTTATAGGAAGTCTCCGCATCAATCCACTAGTATTAAATGCATAAATCACCATGCCTATAGATGCTAATTTACTGGCAGGAATCTCAAGGCTATACATCGGGCAGAGGGACATGATACTTACAGTGGAATCCGGATCAACTTGGATTCGGTTGACTTCGCTGGAGCCAATGTATCCGGTAAAATATTGTAGGCGTCGAAAATTACCGATGAACCCCAAGTGTAATTTAATCATGAGAAATTAAAGAATGATGTCAAGACACTTGCACATGCACATGCAAGACACTTGTTGTGTCTCAGCCACAGGGGTAAAACTAGCAGATGCACACGCAAGACACTTGTTGTCTCTTAGTCATGTCCGAGACACTTGTTGTGTCTTGGCCATGTCCGACACGTATTGTATCTCAGCTATCATCGAGACACCAAAAGTGTCTGAAATATTTTCTAGGTGTTTTATTATTATTTAGGGGGCCCATTTGACCTTTTCAACACATGGGGATGTTTTTTTATATCAGTGGGCGGTTACATCCTTGAAAAATGCCCACTAAGCGCATAAATGGGGTATTAAACATGTCTTAAAAAGGGGAGGAGCAGTTACAACAAGGGGACCTTGACCTCTTTGGCTGAGACAGTTTTGGGCCCAGACACAAAAATTGTCTCGCCCACTATACAATTCTGGCAGGTCACAATTTGTGTTCTTTTCTGCGGTTACACCTCCTAAAGGCTATAAATAGCTTCCTACACTCATAAGAAGGGGGATCTTGATCTTGATCTGGAGGTTGGTTTGAAAAGGAGCAGAGGAAGAGTTCAACAATATTTCACTTGGAGATTCCTCGAGTTTAAGCTTCACCTTAAATCTTGAGAAGAGTAGATATCTTACTTGGCTAATATATTTACTTAAGTTATTATTTTCTTTGCGAAACATAAACTCAACCCCCATCAATTCGACGATCGTTGCTTGGTGGTTCATGGACGACGCATCACAGGTAAAGAACCCACTCAAGCAGGAGCTCACTATGTAGTGACTCCTGTACGTGTTTTGTAAGAGATTGAGATCATTTTCTTTATATTAATGAGGGTTATACATGTAATCTTTCATTTATTTTTATTTTGAAATATTTTGAAATGGAAACTGCAAAGAAGCCTCTTCTCGGTGGAAACACGTTGGCGACCACAGTGGGAGCCAATAGTCTCAACGTTGAGGCTATTGTGTCGCAGCCAAAAAATGACCAAGCCAAACTCATGGTCGATGGACTGAATTACGTCTTCAATCAAGCCAAGTTTGAAGAGTATATCTCCTCCTCTTCATCAAAATCCTCCTCATCTCACAAGCATCGGAAGGTTTCATCTCCAAGGAGGGAAGTTCGACTTATCACAAAGAGTGATGAATCTCACCCAATTGTGATGGAGGTTTCCCCTCGCGACAATACCCTGAAAAACTGTAAAGGCGGGAGCTCTGCTCATGGTGGCTCTATTCTGAAGAAAGAGTCATCTTACAAGGTCTCTACAACTCTGACGAAGAGGGCTCGTCAGAGGCAATGCAAAAGATGACCCGCCAATTTGCAAAGGCCATGGAGTCGACGGACAGAGTTCACTATTATACGAACTCATATAATCAGAGGCGTCAAGAAACTGCAACGTCTCAATCCCAAACCTTCAGCACTCCCATCAAGGAGGACTGGATTCTCGTCAAGAGGACTCGTCTGATGAAGAAGGAGCACGCCCAAAAGCGCTGTGCACGTGCCGCTCGTGCGCGTGCTGTTATATGCAAGGCGCAAGAGTTGAAATTAACCAAAGGATCAATTTAAAGGCACAAAGTTTGGATCCCAAAATCTACATAGAATACAGGACAGAATCTGGCCCAAGGCTTTGCCTTTGGCCAAGACACTTCTAACTGTCTCGGCCAAAGAGCCTTTGGCCGAGACAGTCCAAAGTGTCTCGACCAAAAACGTTTTAGTCAAGACACTTCCACCTGTCCTGGCCAAGAGGGTTCTCCTCGACTTCGCCCATCCACTTCTCCTACTGTTGTATTAATGACAAAGCCCGAGAATCCATCCAAACTCACAACTTCAGTGCTTAATCACCTCAGTCCACAACCCAAAAACTGAGGCAAAGCACCAGTGAAAGAATGCTTGGGTAACGTAGTCCATACATGACAGCAGACTGGGGGTCATGTCCAGACTCAAACTGGTGTTCAAAAGTGTCTCGAGCAAGCTGGAACATCTCAAGCCTCAAGAATTCCTATCACATCTTGTTTGAGCATCCCTCAGGGGGTCTGTGAGTCTACTGAAGGGAAGAATTTTAACCGTGTAATTCGCAAAGTCATAAGAGATGACTATACAATTTTGGTTCACGCAAAGACAACTTTAGTTGACAAATGATCAAAAGTGCCTCCTAGCGAGTGTGCGAGGTCAAATGGTCAACACCCCCAAAAGAAGATGTGTTTTCCAATTAAAGATAATGTTACACTTGGGGGTGAAAGTGCAATCCATCACGAACCACAACAGCAAACAATATGACGCCCTAGTCGACCGCATTATCAGGCCAGGGATGGCAACACACGAAAAAGGACAATTGATGAAATAGATTGTTCTTGCTCATGTGCACGACTGATCAAGACAATACTATCAGGATGTGATTGCTCTGAGTTGAATGTTCATTCGCAAAGAGCTTCGATGTTTGAAAGGCTTTTCCTGCCAACAGCAGAAGAGCCGAAGCCAAGGCCAAGATGCTTTTGAAGAAGAAAATCTGCTATCCAACAAGACGAATTCCCTGAAGTTACCATTAACATGGTAAACAAGGGAAAAGGAGAGGTTGCAACTGACACAGATCCTGACTTCACTCCTGAAGGAAAAGTTAGCGCCCGAATTACCCAGAGAATGTCTCGATTACAACTGCGGGCTACAAGTGTAGGCTGTCTAAAAATCACTGTTGATAGTCAATCCTTATCAAGTACAAACAATGAAGGTCACGACGTAACGACTTTCAGGAAACCACAATTAAAGGTTTTTCTACAGCAATTAACGAAGGATACAATCCAGCCACCTTCGCGCTAACCAAGGGAAATCCTAATTTCAACGGTCTTCACAGGTACTAATAGGAGTCACAATCAATGACCCCCATACTTCAAGAAAATATGGCAAAGATTATAAGATGATGATCTTTGAAAAGAGATTACAAATTGATGGTCTCTTTGATTAAAAACGTGGAGCTCTCCACTACGTGAAGATCACTACCATGCAAGGCTCAAAACGCATGGCTCACCACCACGTTTCCAAGCTAAAAATGTGTGGCTCATCACCACGTTTCCATGCTCAAAATGCGTGGCTCACCATCGCATTTCCAACCTCAAAAGGTGTGGCTCACCACCGCGTTTCCATGCTCAAAACGCATGGCTCACCACTGCTTTTTCAAGCCCAAACGCATGGCTCACCATCTCATTTCCAAATTCAAGCGTGGAGCTCACCTTCGCGTTCTTAAGTCAAAACTTAGAGGTGATTATTAGAACACAGACCTCGTGTTTGACTCGTTCAAACACGTTGTAAATGGTTCTAAAACTGTTGTACACGATTTGAGGAGAGATTTAAGGGGTCACTTACACCCCTTAATCCCCTATAAATAGCTGGGACAACAACTGAAGAGGCATCTTCGACGAGGAACTTGGCCAGAGACTTCCATGGGAAAGAGAATCAAGAATTCTTCTTCGGAGAGATCAAACTCATCCTTGAGTTCGCAAAACTCGTTAGAGTTTTAAACTTGCTTTGCGAGTTCTCTTCAATGTCGTTCCACGAGCCAAGACGGTCGGATAGTCAACGAGATACAAGATTCAAGCTCCCATCGCTACTGTGAAGAACCCATGTTAAACAAAGGGAAGGATCTCCGTCGATCTTTCCTTCTGTTGTAAATCGGGCAACCGATCGAGGAAGTTTGTAATTTCTTTCTTTTTTCTAAGTCAATTAGAGAGGGATTACTTTG
>JBAKGM010017568.1:0-11577 GCA_037177215.1 Asparagus racemosus | reverse complement strand
AGCTTGATCTTGTTATTCTCCAGGAGGTATTTGAAAATACCGAGAACCTCGTCTTCCTTAAAAGAATAGACTTTAGAAAATTTTAAAGTCTTCTGCTTTTGCAGCTATTACGATGCTCGCTGTTGGACAGTTTAGTTTGCGTCCATAGTTTTCGCCTGCCCTTTCCCTTTACCGCATGGGACAAAATTTTGTTTGTGAGTGTATACTGATTGTTGGCCTTTTTCTACCTTTTTCCTCTTAAGGAATCGCTCAGCTTGCTCCCCACGCAGCTTTAAATCCTTCCAAGTCTTGGATGGCGCTGTTCCCATCGCTTCTAGCACATCTAATGACAAGTTATTGTGGCAGGTTTGGAGGATAAATTCCTCAGTTATCAGGTCCCGACAGTTCATCACCTTTTTTCATAACCGCTTGACGAAGGTATCCACAGTTTCTCCGTCCTTTTGCTTTTCGTCTAACAATATCCTAACGGATATCTCGGTGTCATCGTCGAAGAAATTTGCGAGGAACATGGATTCCATGTCATCCCAGCTAGTAACGGTGCCCGGTTTGAGACTGTGGTACCAATCGAAGGTAGTTCCACGAAGGGTGCCGACGAATGACTGAACCATCAAGGGCCCATTTCCGGAGATTACTCCCAAGTGAGACTTGAAATAAATGAGGTGCTGGGTGGGGGACCCCTTTCCGTCGAATGGCGTGAAGTTGATCAAGCTGAACTTTGATGGATATGGAATCGACTCCCACTCCCTCGGGTATGGGCATGGTATCTCCGTCTTCTTGACTTCTTGAGCGGAGATCAATGTGTTGATCTTACTCTCAAGATCTTTGATTTTCTCATTTTCTAAGATGGCGTTGCCACTGGCATTCTCCTACCTACCCCCAGCGTTTCGTTCTTCAGGGGGTTGTCTGACGTCGTGGTCCTCTTCTCTGTCTGTGTCGCTGTCAATTTGATTGATGTTGTTGCGACGACTAGATTCTCCCTAGCGGTTTGTCAGTGCCTAGATTTGCTAGTCATGCATTTCTCTCATCTGCTACATGGTCATCTCCATTTCGAACTTAAAAGTTATCCTTCTGTTTGGCCATCGCTTCTTCGAGCATATTGGCCACCTGTTCGGCACTGATCAAGAGGGCTTCACGAGGTTGTCCCTCACTAGAAACTGTATTGTCGGAAGCCATTGCAGAGCTAGCATCTGACACTTCATCATCTGATGGTAGTACTTTTAGGATTTTGTCATAATTAGAATGCTGAATCGTCCCGGTGCGCAACCGAGTTATCTAGTCAGATGATCAGGGACCGGTACGATTTGACGTCTCTCTGCTCGTCATATTGTTAGTGACTCTTGGCAATTCATCACTTCGAGACACTGACTTTCTCTGATGGAAGCGTCTTGTTCTGGGCTTCGGCATTTCGTTACCAAGTCTGTCGAAGACAGACACTCTTTCCGGAGTCACTTTGTTGTAGCTGCACTCTGATAGTACCGCCTTGATTAGCCTAGAACAGGAGCAATGCGCAGGCTTCTCGGGAGAACTCCTCTTCCGGGATTTTCTCATACCCCCAGCACGATAGTACAACTCATCGACGTGAATGCTGGAGCACCCTATCGTGTGTTGGCACGACTTCTCAGGTATAACGCCGTCGTCATCAGACGAAAATGTCTCTTTCCAAGAACGAACTGCCTTATCGAAGCTGCCAAAAGTGATTCGCCTTGATGTTCGCCTGTGTGGTCGTGAAGTCTTGGCAGACTCTTGGCCTTCAATTCTCAATCCAGTTAGTGGAGCTGCAGGAGTCTTTTCCCTTCGTTGAGGTGGATGCAACCTCCTGCATTAGGAGTGACCCGTGATTTCCTCAACGGACCCAAGCGTTCCTTGATGGTTAACCTGTTAGTTGTAGTAGGAATCAGCTTCGCAGAAGGTTCATATGTGGATGCTGAAGGTGGCCTTGGCACCGAGGTAACTTGAGTTGGGGCGCCGGTGGACTTCGGCCTCGGTGCTGGGGTAGTTAGTGTTGGGGCGCCTGTAGACTTCGGCCTCGGTGCCGGGGCAGGAGTTGTAGTGCCGGATGCCTTGGGCTTAGATGTCGTGATCGCCGGAGTTGGAATTCCGGTGGACTTGGGCCTCCAGACCTGGCGGCTCATTGGTGGTTTAGCGGCCACCTCCTGCTTCTTCAGTTGGCAGGCTTGTTGCACCAAATCCTGTGCCTGCGCAAGGAGTGCGCGGCGCTTCTAAATGCGCTCCTGAAGCGTTGAGCGGTTCTGTTTGACTCAGACCCACTCGTTTGCTGATGGTTTGGGGGGCTGTCAATCACCTGAGGCTGGAGCCTCTGCTATAACCTGGATCTTAGATCCGCCTCATAGCGGATCCCATCCGTGGATTGCATCGCCTTGGTGAATCGACGCGCCATGCTTTGGTGATGTCGTTGCCGTGCTCGCTTGGAGAGTGTGGGCACGCTATCAGTGATCATCTCAGGTGCTATGGGAACTTGAGTTGTGGGCGCCGAGGGAATTTTACCGCTATCTGTGACTTCAGCGGCAGCGGGGTTGGATTCGTCCTCTTAGGACTCTTCATCTGAGGCCCAACGGATCTTCCTTGTAGCAGAGATCCTTCTAAAATGATGGTGAGATGCGGATCTAGAGGAGGAGGAGAGGTATTCCTTGTACTTCTGCTGGTCGAATTCGAACTCGACCTCTTCCTCGACCGGGATCAGGATCTGCGGATGCGACACGACAATCTCATATTTGAGATCGTTGGCTCCCACTATGGTCGCCAGCTTGTTCGCAGGGAAAATCGTGTCGATTGTCATTGATTTGAATCTGTTACAGCTTGTTTTTCTTACAACGAAATTTAATAAAAATCTCGCCTTTTAATAAGGCTTACAATGACTAACCGAAAAAAATCACAACTTTACACCATTTTTTGAACAAACGCGGGATCCGTTTATCAGATCCTCGATTCCGTGGGTGTCTTTGCCTGTGCCAGGGACACTATTTCGTCTGTGGACCGCCGCGTGATCCGATCCAAGTCAAGATCTACGGAATTGAGGAGACTATTTCACGAAGGAAATAGATCACTTGAAGCAAGTGAAATCGACCAAGCGAAGTCACAGCTCTTCTCAAGATTAAGACTAAGCTTAGATCCAGAGGGAATCACCATAGATCTGATCTAGATCTCCTCTTGAATCTTCTTCTCGTTGTGTGGATCTGAAGTGGAAGGCGTTCTTTGCTTGCACCGGATTTAGATCTGAGTTTTCTTCTCTGGAAATGCTCAGATCTGTGCACGAGAGACGAATCTTTCCAACCCCTCAAATGAGGACCCCCTGGCCTATTTATAGGCTGGGGTTCACTGTGCCGAGGCGCCCTGGTGCCTCAGTTTGGTCAAGGTACTAAGTGGTGCCTCGGCCTGGCCGAGGCACCAAATGGTGCCTCGGTTTGAGCCGAGACATCCACTTGGTTCTTTTCTTGTACTTTTCCAGTGTTCGTCCGGCGTTTTGTCCAACGTTCGTCCAGTGTTACGTCCGATCTTTCCTTTCGATGCCGTTGAATCCAATTCTGATTGTTCATTTCATTGATTTCAAAATCTGATCGGTGTAGTTCCGTTGACGCTTGAGTCCGGTTGATTCCGTCTCGTCGATGTTCAAGTCCGGTCAACTCACCTTGTCGAAACTCACTGATCTAAATCTTCGTCATTAGATTTATTCCACGATATGTCGTTTCACTGACTTGCACGCCTTGCCGATTCACTTCATGTGCTCGTCGACTCGCTTTGTACATTTTGCGGCATGATTACTTCGTCAGCGGTTCTTGGTCGCACGTTGGATGGGTCGTCGATTGTCAACCCACTATCACGAGTCTTGTTCAGGTACCGATAAGCAATTTTTAACGCCTACATGGGGCAGCAGCCTCAGATTCTCGAGCAAAGGAGGCCCACAGGTCATGCAAGGAGCCGGCTGGGGCCCAGAGCAAGGGCTTCGCGCCTGCAGGGTGGCCTCGCCCTACTATTTGGCAGAGTTTGAAGTTAGGGCTTAGACCAAGGCGAGGCACTTGCTAATTGGGAAACTTCCTCCTAGCAGGAGCTTTGAGGAGGAGCCCGATAGTGAGCATCAGTCAACCCCGCCAATCATATGGATGCTCGCTCCTCCGTGTTCAACTCTCGCTATATGCAGGTGAAGGTCGTGGAGCAGTTCAGCCTCCCCAATGACGAGGAACTTCTGAAGAACGTTCTCGACGTGGGCCTCCACGTGATCCTTTGGAGTTATCTGACGAGCGGGTGCCTTGTGGAGCAGGAGATATATCACCGCCTAGCTCAGGGTCATCACGCTTACGAGAGGCTCCAAAAGGCGAGTGGAGGGTACGGCATCATTGAGGATGCAGAGTTCGATCTCGTCGTTGTGGATCTCTCAGTGAAACAAGCCGAACTCGATGACTGGCATAGGGAGATGGAAGTGAAGGAGCGGTTGATAGCAGAACTCAAAGCTTCTAACTCTAAGAAATCAGCTGAGATCCAGTAGCTCAGGCAGAGACCTCAGCTTGGCGACCAGGGGGTTAGCTCTACTAGCTCAGTCAGCGAGGCGTTGAAGGAGCAGGATTTAGCAATGACGCAAGTTGCTATCGAGAAGCAAGTCGCTCAACACGCCAAGGCCCAACTCGAGGAGGAGCTGGTCAGTAAGCGGAGGCTCCAGGAGAAGTGCGCTCAATTGGAAAAGGCTTTGAGCCTAGTTGAGAGTAATGTCTCATATTTGGAGTCCTCCGTCTACTGGTCGGTTGTTATGGAACAGAGTCGGCCTTTAATCGTCGAGGAGTATCGCCAAAGCGCGATGGGAAAGATAGAAGTTGCGCTAGCCTGCAAGGCTGGCTATGACTATGTGGCGGCGTAATTATCTGTCGAGTGCCAAGAACCCGGAGGCTGGCCTCGATATCTTCCCAGCATCGCCAACCACATAGACCTCCTTGCCAATGCGGAGAAGGTGGGTGGAGGCTATAATGTGGAAGGAGGTGATGGTGTGGACGAGGAGGAGGCGGGTCGAAGCCGGTTGACTGAGGAGTCGTCTGGGGGAGTCGAGAAGGGTGATGGCACAAGCTTGGTTTAGAAGGAGGGGGTCGGCATTTCCCACGGAGCTCCATCGACCCCTCCACCTTTGTCGAACGTCTCTTTGCCTCCGGCTCGTGGGGCCGGCATGACCTTTTTGTAGTTTTAGGTTCCAGGCTGGGAAGAATGTAGCTTGTTTATATTTTTGTATATGTATATGTTTGGCAATCATAATAAATGGCATAAGTTCTCCCCTTCTATGATTTTCTCTATTTTTCTCTTTTTTGGCAATTTCTTGTGCGACTCTCTATAATGTGTTGGCGATACGCTTGTTGACTCAATGAGTTGGGTTCGCGTTTGCAGTACCCTTATGAGTTCACCTCCTCTTTTTTGATATATTAGGTTCACGGTAGAGTCGTCCTAAGAGGTTATTATGTTGACTGGGAGTCGTCTCTTCAGGACTTAGGTGTTGTGAATTTTTTTATTTTGGTTGTCGATTTGTGATGGCGAAAAGCGAGGGGTTGGCTGGGCCCCCTCTTCTGAGCTGATGGGTTTGGAGATTTTGAGGCATGATTGAGCCGAGTCACTGTGCGTGACGTCATCGTACTTTAGCCGTCAGTACCACTTTGATTTCTGTGTAGAGCATGGTGGGGAATCGGAACAAGCGGCGTTGTGGTTTTCGAAAGGCAGTTTGGATCTAGCCCTGATCTGGACTGTCAATCTCAAAGTAGGCAAATTGTTCAAAAGTTGCCACGTGACCCCCAGTTTTCCTATAAATGTCCCTCTTCCTTCATCCCAGGCCTTCTTTACATAACTCCAAAGACCAGAACGTTCTCTTCGTACTTAGAGCTTTTTTTCTAAAAAAAACTTTCTAATGGTTGCTTCTTCCTCTGCTCCTGTCGACAGGCTTGGCTTCCTCGTTCCCATCCACTCAAAGGTGGTGAGCGAGGATCTAGAAGCCCTCTCCGAGAGGTATGACATCCTGGCGGCTTTCAAGCTTTCTCTGCCGGAGAAGGAGGAAGTCGTGTTCGAGCACAGTCCTGATAGGGTGCCAGTGTACCTAGCCCATATGGAGTATGGGCTGCGCCTGCCCCTCCCCTGCTTTGTGAGGAGGGTTTGCAAACGGCTAGGGGTCTCCCCTATGCAGTTTTCTCCTAACGCCATCGCTATACTGATGGTGTTTCTGGTGATCTGTTACTGGCTGGGAGTCGAGCCAACCCTCCAGCTCTTCAGCCATATCGTGAGTGTCAAGACGATGAGAAAAGATGCCCATTTCTTCTTCGTTAACTCAGGCGCGAAGCTGGTGAAATTCCCCAAGTCCAACAAGGCTTGGAACGAGAAGTTCGTTTCGGTCTTTAGGGCCGACCCCATTCTCGCTTGCCATTCATGGTCGGAGATTGAGAAGGAAGCGCTAAAGCCGCTTCCCCTCTCAGATGAGGAGTGCATGGACTTGGAGAGGGTTCGCTCCTACACCAGGTCTCGGGACATCGGCAACCTGTTCGATTCTGCCTCCCTTAGAGCGACAGGTCTATCCCATTTTCAGCCGACAAAGGCTAACATGGAGAGGGCGGCTGCTTTGGCCCAAGCTGGTCCTAGGCAGCCCAAGGACCCGAAGGTCTCTGAGTTGGCTAAAAGAGTCGTACCCCGACTGCCTGTGAAGAGGGCAATGGCTGCATTGTCGGCCAAAGAAGCTGAGTTTTGGAGCAAGAACTCAGACAAGATGGCCGCCATGCTAACATCTCAGCTGGGTCTCTCTGGGCCTGAGGGGTCTGAGAAGAAAAAGAGGAGGACGAAAAAGCCTGCTCCCAAGGACAAGCCTGAGGCGGCTGCTTCCACCCCAGCTAATGTCACTGCAGCTGGTGCCTCTATCCCTGTTGAGGTGTCAGCTCCAGGGATGTCTCCTCCCAACCTATCGGTCAAGGAGATTGACGCCAATGTGCCTTCCCTCCCTAGGTGTGAGATCCTCCCTGAGGGGCAAGTACCAGAGGCTGTGCCCATTAACTTGGATTCCCAAGTGGGGGTAGGGTCTTGTTTCGGCCCTTCCCCCTGTGTCAACCCGCGACTTAGCTGAGGAGCCGACTGCTGGGGAGAGGGTGACTACTGAGTCAGAACCTGCTCCCCGCACGGCTGGGGGTTCTGCTTCCCAACTCCCCTTCTGCCATAAGTTGGGGAGATAGGGAAGCAGAGGTGGAAGGAGATCTAGGCCAAGCTTATTGGCGACTTGGAGGAGGGATTCTCACCTAGGGAGGATCCTCCCAAGTGCGAGAGGTTCATCCCTAGCCACTTCCTTCACCAAAATGACTCGGTGCTACTGTCGGGAAGGGCTTAGCTCACCGCCGCCAACCAATTCACCATCCCCAGGGACGTAGATCTTCTAAGGGAAGTACCCACAAGAGGGTTGAGCCTGGCTCTCCAGAGCTATAGTATTAGGGGGGCCCTGATTGGGGAGGAGCTGGTTGATCAGTTCGACCATGTGATGGACGCCCGTGAGCAGCTCGTGGCTAAAGCAGCTCAGGAGAAGAAAGCTCGAGAAGACGCCGAGAGGAGGATCAAAGCTTTCGAGGACAAAAAGAAGAGGCTGGACGCTAAGTGGTGTCGGGCAGTGGAGGCAAAGCAGTCTTCCATCGCCAACCTGGAGGCCTATAAGTCCAAGCAGTCAGCCACCATAGTGAAGCTAAAGGAAGAAATAGCTAAGCTTGGGGCGGCTGCTGAGAGCTCTCAAGGAGAGGCGGCCAGGTAGGACCAGTGCGTTCAACTCCTGAAGGAGGACCTCGAGGCTGAGAAGCTGGCAAGGCTGGCGGCTCAAGTGGAGGCCCTCTCAGAACAATGAGCCCTTCAGAGCACGAGGTTGGAGCTGGAGGATATTAGGGTGGCTCATCAGGTGGTCTTGGCTGACGCCCAGTCCATGGAGGCCCGACTCAAGCACTTGACCTCCGAGGAGGGCAAGAGGGAGGTCATAGAGGGCTATCATCATGGCCCTGTGGGCAAGGTCGAGTTGTCGTTAGCTGTTAAAGCCGACTGCGACTACCTGATAGGCCAGCTCCCTCCTAACACTCTGTCGTCCTCTATCGTGATCTACCCCTCTCGAGTGCAGAGTTGTTTGAGAATCCTCCATGACCTCGAAGCTAGAGGAGGGGGGATCCAACTGGGCTCCGACGAGGATGATGACGAGGAGGGTAACACTAGCGATGGGGGAGAAGCCCCCAATTAGGGTGTCCCCTGGCCGTCTATCGCCTCCTGGGGGTCTCACATGTATATACTTGTAAAATAACAGAAACTTTTATCTTCTCTCTCTCTCTCTCTCTTGACTTGATCCTTGTAATTCGATTTTGTCTTTTCTATAAAAGTTTAGTTTGCTCTACATCCCTGTCTGTGATGCATCTAGATTTCATTTATCCGTGTCATATCCTTGCTTTTGGTGAGCGTCTGATGTAGACGAGATCTCGACTCATGATAACAAGCCAAGCGAGCCGATCATAACCCATTTATATTTCGAGGGATAATCGTAACCCTAAAAAATAATCATACTCTAAGGAATGGTTGATCATCCTGCCTTTAGCGCACAGACAATATTCCTACTTAGCTAAGCTTGTGGATAACTTGTCGGGTCCTAACATTAGGCATGACCTTGGAGTCATTCGCAAAAGCACGACAGTTGATCACAGCTTGGTACTTAGGTGTCGGGAGTCCATGTGGTCTTTGTATCGTTTAGGTTAGCAGGTGCATAGAATGGGTGCCTAGGACTTATGGGGCGCCTAGGTCCTCTGGAGCCAACCTCGGTCGGTGACGACTTAATCCAATGACAACCCAAGGGGTTAGGTGCCTACGGCTCATGGAGCGCCTAGGTCTTAGGAGTCGGCCTTGGTCAGTCGGCGACTCAATCTAATGACAACCCAAGGGGTTGAGTGCCTAGGGCTCATGGAGCACCTAGGGCTTAGGAGTCAGCCTCGGTTGGTCGGCGACTCAATCCAATGACAACCCAAGGGGTTGGGTGCTTAGGGCTCATGGAGTGCCTAGGTCTTAGGAGTCGGCCTCGGTCAGCGGCGACTCTGCGTGTGAAAACCTAAGGGTTGGGTGCCTAGGGCTCATGGAGCACCTAGGGCTTAGGAGTCAGCCTCGGTCGGCAGTGACTCTGCATGTGACAACCCAAGGGGTTGGGTGCCGAGGGCTCATGTAGCACCTAGGTCTTTTGGCTTCTCACTCCAATCCTCCTGGAGAGGACAGGTGTCTTGATTCAGTCTGAAGTGTGGGGATATTGCAATTCGACTTAGTGAGGGGGACACGTTTGTCCGGCTGAGTGAGTCAGGTCTCCTGTCTTGCTCGGGTGAGAAGGATTTCTTGACTCGATATGTTGAGAAGGGTTCCTTGACTCGTCATGATGAGAAGGGTTCCTTTACTCGTCGTGACGAGAAGGGTTCCTTGACTCATTGTAACGAGAAGGGTTTCCTTGACTCGAGGTCATGAGGAAGGTTCCTTGACTCGACCCCAGCAAGAAGGTTCGCCCGAGCTTGACTTAGTGGGAAAACTACTTCGCCTCAGCTAAGGAAGTGGGATATCACGACTCGTCTCGGGCGAAGGGTAAGTTGCTCGAGTGAATTGATCGCGACTGCTCTGACATTTCTATCATGGTTTTAAGACAAGTTGAGCACAATAGCCAGACGCAAAAATTTATTCATACTGAGAGATCACAAACAAAATTCGCAATACAGAATTATTGAAAAAACTTCCTAAGATGCTCAATGTTCCAGGAGTGCTATAGGATTCTCCCATCTGGGCTTCTTAGCCAGTAAGTGCCAGGCCGTATCTCCTCAAGGATGGTGTATGGCCCTTCCCAGTTGGGCGCTAGCTTGCTGCGCTTGGTGTCTTTATCAAACGCAGCCTTTCTCAAGACGAGGTCGTTGATTTAAAATCTTCTCGGTCGAACCCTGATGTTGTAGTATCTAGCGACTCGTTGCTAGTTGACAATCTGTCTGCATTGCACCGCGGCTCGAACCTTGTCTATGAGATCCAGTCCCACTCGGAGCCTCGCAGAGTTGGAGTCTTTGTCAAAATGCTGTAGGCGAATGGTAGGCATGCCGACCTCCACGGGGGTCACGGCTTCGGCTCTGTAGGCCAGTCCGGAGGGGCTTTCACCGGTGGTGTTCTTATCAGTCGTGCGGTACGATCATAGGATACTAGGGAGCTCTTCGACCCAGTTCCCAACTGCTTTGTCGACTTTCTTCTCCAAGGCATGGATGATGCATTTGTTGGCGGCTTCAGCCAACCCATTGCATTTGGGGTGCGCAACTGAAGCGAACTTGAGTCGAATTCCCCACTCCTCGTAGAAGTCTCGGAACCCACTGTTGCTAAACTGGGTGCCGTTGTCCATGACAAATGATCGGGGGACTCCGAACTGACACATTATGGATTTCTAGATGAAGCCGGTGATGTTAGCCTCCCCTATTCTCACCAAAGGTTCTGCCTCAATCCACTTGGTGAAGTAGTCGACGGCAGATAAGAAATTTTCGCTGTCCAGAAGCGAGGGGAAGAGGCCCCAGAATGTCCAGCTTCCATTGGGCAAAAGGAACAGGGCTTGTCATGGGCGTCAGCTTAGTGGCAGTAGCCCGTGGGATCTGCGAGGAGAATTGACACTTTGCACAAGTTGAGACGAGCTTCCGCGAGTCGGCTTATGGTAGGCTAGTAGTATCCCTGTCGAATGACCTTCTAGCCGAGTGTCCTCACCCCCGGGTGGTTTCCATAGACGCCTTCATGAATCTCCTTGAGGACGTAGCTAGCTTCAAGAGGTCGTAGCCACCGAAGGTATGGCCCCACACCGCTGTTGGAGTAGGATAATCGGTAAAGTTGATCGTCCAGGATGAGATAACGGCGCGCACTCCTCTGCAGGCTTTTAGCCTTAGCAGCATCCGCGGGTGTAGGCGTTGAAAAATGCCTGTGAGGGCCCAAACCCGACTCGTGATAGGGAGTTGGCGTATGGCGAGCCGTCCGACAATCTAATGCTGATCTAACGGTAAACAGTTGATGACGCGAACACATAAAGTGAGTCGACGAAGTGCATAAAGCGAGTCGACGAAACATAAACTCAATGGTTAAGCCACAATGTCGAGGGAATCAACCAGATGGTGCCACGGAAATCGAAGCCATGGCACCGGGAAAATCGATGCCACGGCGCCAACTGAACTTGAATGTCAACGGAACTAAACCGATTGAACTCCGGAGTCAACAAGACAATAAATCGGACATGGACTCGACACGATCGCGGCACGATCGGAAGAAATTGAGCTCAGAAAAGGATCCAGACAAGACCAAAATAGTGTTTCGGCCGCAGCAGAGACACCATTTGGTGTCTTGGCCAAGGCCGAGACACCACTTGGTGTTTCGACGGAAGCCTAGACACCAAATGGTGTCTAGGCCCTTTTTTTGGTGTCGGCCAAGGCCTAGACACCAAATGGTGTCTAGGCACCTTTTTTGGTGCTGGCCAAGTTCTAGACACCACATGGTGTCTAGGTCCCTTTTTTGGTGCCGGTCAAGGCCTAGACACCAAATGGTGTATAGACCAGT
>JBAKGM010017527.1:0-11579 GCA_037177215.1 Asparagus racemosus | reverse complement strand
CCTATGGGGAAGACGAAGAAAATTCACCCCTATTTATAACCAAGCCCATAAACGTTAGGCCTTCTCGTATTTAATGGGCGAAGTCAAAGTGTGGAACCCGAAGCATCCCCTCGAGAGGCACAAACTCGAAGCACCGCATTAGAAGTCACAGAAGCACCTCGTTATCCCCGATGGGACCCACGGCCAAACCAAGAAGCCTATGTGACAGTGGTGCAGGAACGACATGCTAACTCCCGTGATGACACAGTAGGTCGGTTGACATGACCCACCCAAGCTCGACTGCTGACCGAACGTTATGTTGTCGATCCGGCCGACCAAACTATGAGTGTCGACCAACCCCTCTTGTCACGTTGTATTAGCTATGATCCTTCCCTTGTCTTGTAAATAATAGCCGAACTTAAAGCCAGTGTCGTTGTCGTTATAAAGGGAAGAAAGAGAACACAAGAAAAAATAGAGCTCGATAAGAAATGCAAAGTGAATTTTCTTTTGTTTTTATTCACAATAGAGACAAGTAGGATATAAATAAATTTTTTTGTTAGCCCTAATGAAATCCACCTTATACTTGAACAACTACTAACAAGATAATAAATTCAAACAAGAGCCATTAGATTTTACTTGGGCTCCAAGGATTAAATCTTAGCCACAAATTTTTTTTGTCAATCCTAATGAAATCCACCCCACACTTGAATAACTACTAACAAGATAATAAATTTAAACAAGAACCATTAGATTTTACTTGGGCTCTAAGGATTAAATTTAGCCACAAAACGAATCAGTTACGAATCAATTGGTTGACCAACCGATTGGAATCAGATTTCTCATTTCTTTAATTGATTTCCTCCATCTTTTACTTGTTGTGATCTTCCTCTTTTTGGTCAAATTTCTCTTTATTGATTTTGTTATTTTCTATTTTATTATTTGTTTTCTTTTATTTATTTTATCGATTTTATTTTATTTTCTAATTTATTCATCTATCTTTCTCCCCTCTTGATCTAGTTTTCGTTTATTTGCAAATAATCACTCACCCCTTATATCTTCACACTTTCACTCCTACTTGTCCACACATAATTCTAGGAACAAATTTAGATTATTTTCTACAATACCTTCCTCGTGGGATCGACATCTTTTTATACTATAACTTGATAGTGGTGCACTTGCAACTTTATTCTATTTACCCCTATCAAGTTTTTGGCGCCGTTGCCAGGGAAGGTACTTATAATTAGGATTTTTCTATTTTGGTTCTTTAATTTATGTGTTTTCTCATGAAGGAACCACTTTGAAGCTTAAAGATCAAGGATTGAATATTGAAGATCTACTTGAAAAGGTAAGTCTAATATGCAAATCGCCTATCTCGACAAGACAGAGCTATATACATTTCCAAAATTTTGAAAATTCTAAAAATATAGATAGCTGTCCTGTCGGGATAGGCAATTTTCATATATCATATGTTAAATTTCACCTTCCAAATTGAGAGATAATATCATTTATTTGTGGCTAATCATCTTGAATATGAACTTGACTTGATTTCTTTTCATATTGGATCCCTATTTCTTTTGCTTCTATAGGCTGCTTGGCTTGATCACGGGCTTCAATAAAAAATTAAAAATGGGGAAATTTGAGTTCTTTTTGAACTCTTATTCATTAATTCTTCAATTCTAACTGTTATGTCATCAAATAACCTAAGTGATTATCCTCTTCTAGGATTCAACACGTGTCTCATGTTAGCTAAGCAGCAGATCGACTTTGCCCTAGGTAAGACAACTCGAGCGGCTTCATCACTCGATCCTTCCCAAGAAGGGCAGAGTCGAGAGACATCCTAACTCAGATCTCGCCCCACATCCTATCATTCTGCAAAGACGGATCGGGAACTCTCGAAGCTGACTAGAAAGGTGGTACTTATCGGCCTGCTCCTAGGATCAAGGTGAAATATGTCTTTTTTCGACCCACTCACAGAGCTGAGTCAAGAGGTGGTTTGTCCTCGAACTCCTCCCTGACAGCCAGTCACCATCACATGGAAGGCATGACAAGAATCATCATTGCTCCTGCCCCAAAAGTCTCTATGACTCACTAGGTTGCATCAGCACCTCGAGCTATTTGTCATCACCACATCAACGATAATGTGACTCGGACTCTATCATATCAACACCTGTACATTATCTGCCAATTCAGCTACCTACCTGGACTCAGCCAGAATTATACAAGCACGCCCTTCAGCTGGGTATAAATAGGCTCATCGCCTACTAATCAAGGTAACATAATTTTCTGCACACTGAGACTTAGAACTTATTCAGTTCCTTGATTCTCTCTAGATCGTAATTAACTAGATCATCAGAGGAATCACTGGAGAACCCAACTCTGGTCCTCTAACGTGTCGTAGTTTTGCAAGACTCTTCCTATCAGGGGCTCAACCACCAAAGGATATTAAGGGACCTTAACACCTTACAAAATCCATGCTTAACCCACTGTTGAGAATCAAGACATCAACGTTGGCGCTTACCGTTGGACCTCTTCATCTCTTTTTGAGGAAGTGGGTGATCCCTTGTGTTCCTGCCTCGGAATTAGAAACTACCATCGCCATTTGAATGCTATGGCAGTCAAGAAATTCTGCCCAAGATTAAATGAAGAGTAAGGCTGAGACGGCAGGTTTGTCATTAAGTATAAAATACTTCAGAGGATACTTGCCCAAAATATAGTCAAATTAAGAAGATCCTTCTATAAATAGGAAATATTTTGTGCTATGAACTAACTCGTATGTAGTAGTCGCCACTCGATCTTCATTGATTCGGCAATAGAGAGACCTTGGCATCATTCTCATGAATAAGCCCAAGGCAGATACCCAAGACCTCAGTGTCATTTCGAGTAAACCCAAGGCAAGGGGCCGAGTCGCCCTCAACACGGTCGAGTTTGACACGTAAGACCTTAGTACCTATTTGGGATAAAACCACAGCACATCATTAATTCAATCATCTTAGACTCAAAAGACCTTGGCATCATTCTCATGGATAAGCCCAAGGCACGTATCCAAGACCTTGGTGTCATTGCAAATAAACCTAAGGCACGAGGTCGAGTCGTCCCCAGCACAAGGCATGAAGCCGAGTCACCTCGACCCGAGATCATCCAAAAACAAACTTGATCAAAGAAGATTGTAAACTCTTAAACATATAAGAATGTAATCACAAAGGTACATAGTTCAGATTGATAAAAGTAAATCTTTTTCATTTATATATTCAAAATGTTTACAATACAAAAAAGTACTAACACAAAAAGGAAGAAAATACATATGAGCCCTTAAGGGGCCGGACTTAGAGAAGGTGTCAAACTCAAAGCTGGAGCGATACAAGAGCTTTGGGAAAGCTTGGGAGGAGCGATGGTAGGACCAAGAGCAGAAGTCGAGCATGGAGAGACAATAGCCGTAGAAGTTGGCGGAAGCTCAGACTCGACCTCTTCACCTTCAGGTTGACTCACCAAGCTATCATGGGCCGAGCCCTCGCCTATTCCCTAGCTGACTCTTCGTCGTCTTCATCCCCACTCCCGGCATCAAGCACGAGCCACCCTCCTTTCTGCTCTATCTCCGGCAGAGCGCCAAGGCAGTTGGCCACTCGTGGAGGATAGTGGAACCGTTCAGGATCAGTTTTGAGCTCAGGCGAAAGCTGCATCTCCAGATAATCAAAGCCGACCTTATAAGCGAGAGCCACCTCCACCTTCCTAAGAGTACCATTGCGGTAGTCCTCAATGATCTCAAATTAGTAAGCTGCAGACTCCCAATGATTGAGGTGACCCACCTCGCCACGCCAGCAATTTGGTGAGAGATGACTCACGTTATCGCTTAGCCTCCAATGCTACTCGGGTGCTCTCTTGCCTCAGCTTCTCATGAGCAATGTGCTCCTCCTTTAGCTACTCTTGCAGAGTCTCAACATTCTCGCGAGCCAACCGAGATTGCTCATAGGCATCAGCGCTTTCCTACCTTTCGACCTCAACCTCCTCGGTCAAGTATCTTATCTTCTCATCCTACTCACGGAAGTCATGCTCGAGATGGCCGAGGTCTTCTTGGAGCTTGTTGATCTCAGCCAACTTCTTGCTATTAGAAGCGTTCAGGCCCTTGACGATATTGTCCTGCATCTCCACCTCCCAGTGCTATTTGCCCTTGTCTCTTCTCCAGGCCACTAGCTCATCCTCTTTGGTAGCTAAGTTCAGGAGAGTCATCTCATGGGCTGCCTTCCGAGCTTCCAAGTCTTCTAGGAGCTTGAGGTAGAGGTTCTGCACATGCTCAAAGCGATCGAATAGTTCCTACTCTACCAAGGGCCCTCAAAGCTGTTTGTCGAGAAAAATTGAAGAGAAAACAAGAAGAAAAGAATAAGATGTGTCAATTCTTTTAATGAAGAAAGAATTACAATCACTCTCTTTCCTCACGAACTCTCTCTTATCAGAAATCCCGATTTACAAAAGAAGGGAAGATTGACAGAGGTCCTCCCTTTTGTTTAATCTGGGGTCTTTATGGCAGCGATGGGAGCTTGAGTCTTGTATCCCGTGGATGATCCGATCGTCTTAACTCCTTAGAACGCTGATGAACTCACCAAACAAGTTCGATCCTGAGGTCGAAATCAAAAGCCAAGAGTTCTTTGCTCCAGGTCTCTCCTTCTTTGTTCCACTCACCCACCTCTCCTTTTACCCGTGCTCCCAGATATTTATAGGGGATTCTGGGGTGTAACTGATCCCCCCAATCTTTTGAAGGTGGTTGATCCAAGCCTCGTGTCAAGCCATCAAAGATAAAGATGCCATTAAGGTGGTGATCACTGAGGAAGAATGCAAATAATGGTCGGAAAGCACTCACTTTAGAAGGAATTTTGAGGGTTTTTAGAAGAAAATAAACTCTCCCCATCTGAGAGTGGTCGTGTGTGTGTGTGTAGAGGAGTCACCAGGTGTCAAAATCACAACAGCCGACCTAGTCATTAACGGACGACTGGGATCAATCCCAGAATTCAAGGTGAGCACTCTAAAGCTGAAGTGCCACTCGCCTTGAGTAGCCGCGATTCTCGCTCAAGAATTGAGGTGAGGCAGCGCAAGATCTTCTCTGATGTCAGAAGTGTCACATCAGAAGCAACCCTTTAGCAACCCTTCATAAACATGCCTCAAGCTCGATGAACGACAGTTCAATTTCACTCAGACTCGACCACCCGAGTTTGAGCGAAAGGGGCCAGTGTTATGAAATAACTTGAGCGCTTATCCTCCCCCAGGAGTCGACACGTGTCTCATGTTAGCTAAGCAGCAGATCGACTTCGCTCTAGGCAGGATGACTCGAGCGGCTTCAGCACTCGACCCTTCCTAAGAAGAGTTGAGTCGAAAGACGTCCTAACTCGGATCTCACCCCCACGTCGTATCATTCTACAAGGACGGGTCGAGAACTCTCGAAGCCGACTAGAAAGGTGGTGCTTATCGGCTTGCTTCCAGGACAGAGGTGAAAGGCATCCTTTGTCAACCCACTCGTGGAGCCGAGTTGAGAGGTCGTTTGTCCTCGAACTCCTCGCTGACAGCTAGTCACCATCACATGAAGGCATGACAAGAATCATCATTGCTCCTACCCCGAAAGTCTTTATGACTCACTAGGCCGCATCAGCACCTTGAGCTATCTGTCATCGCCACATTAATCATAATGTGACTCAGACTCTATCATATCGACACTTGTAGATTATCCGTCGACTTAGCTGCCTGCCTGGACTCGACCAGAATTACACAAACATCACCTTCAGCTTGGTACAAATAGGCTCATCGCCTACTAACTAACGTAACATAATTTTTTGCACACTAAGACTTAGAACTTTTTCAGTTCCTTGATTCCCTACAGATCGCAACTAACTTGATCATTGAAGGAATCACCGGAGAACCCAACTCTAGTTCTCTAACGTGTTGTAGTTTTGCAGGACTCTTCCTATCAGGGGCTCAGCCACAAAAGGAGACTAAGGGACCCTAACACCCTTCAAAATCCATGGTTATCCCGCTGTTGAGAATCAAGACATCAACACCTGCAGCTTAGGAGAAAAATATGTTATTAGTGATATATTTATTTAAATAAAATAGATAATGAGAGTATAAAGTGTAATAAACTGTGATGATCAAGGACCCTAACCCGCCTGGAATCATTTTCAACTGTAGATCTTGATTGGATAATTTTGAACCATCCGATTTAGTTGAATTCCATATTTTTGACACATGTCACATTCTTTATGCAACTGTAAGGTCATAATTGTTACTTTTTATCTTTCTTTAAAAAATTAAGTTTTGGGTTTATCAAGTTGTTTCATTTTGCAGTTTCATAATAACTTGGGTTTGAGGGAGATAATGGGCTATAAGGCATATTCTCTTATTGGGGTGGATCCACTAGGAGGGTATGTATTAACCCACAACCTAATTCATGTAACCTCATATAAAAAACATCATTTTCTGTTCCTTAAAAATTAGGGCTAAGGTTTGGAGAGCTTTGAGGCCAAGAGAAGAGAACTCTACATCCCCAAGGCAAGTGTTTTCGCTTACTAAGTTGATTTTTTCAAAGTTCTAATTTATGAGTGTTTTATATATTGATTCCTCTATCATTTCAACTAAGAAAACTTTGATTTTGATTTCTTTTCAAATTCGTTCGTTTGGATCAAGGGAAGTTTTCTATAAGAGGTGAATCTCAATCAACAATCACTTTCGATTCAATCAACAATCTCTTTCAAAGAGAAGGACCCAATGTTATAGATAAAGAATACCTTTGCTAAATTGAGTCTTTATTTCATGATTTGAAGTATAAATTTTGTGGGTTTTGTGTTTTTTGAGATGTCTATATTCCTTTGATGTTTTTGAATTGAAATGGGTAATTTGAGTAAGGGGTTTTCCCCATTTTTAGTTTGGATTGTGAGCCATTGAGCTCTAATAGTGGATTGATGAATACTTGATGTTTTGAAGTTTAAATTGGTGGAATAGTTTCACTTTTGGCAGCAAAAAACTTGGGTAGAAGTTGTCTTTCTATTTGGTTTTGAATTGAGTGAGTATTTGATCAAAAATGTTTTTGGAGTCGTAGTTTCCAGGATGAGCGCACGTGCTTGATCTGATGAGTGCACACGCTTAGTGAAATCCAGAGAGCAGAATGTTCTGCAGGGTCTTAGCGCGCACGCTCAAACAGATTTTTTGAAGATGATTTTAGTTTTTATTTTTCTCAGTTTGGTGTCAGAACTTGGTTGATGTAGCATTGGGGGTGAGCTCACGCCAACAACCTCCGAGGTTATTCGCTCAGCTTAAGAAAATAAATTCTTTTAGTTTTGATATTTTGATCTGTTTAAGCTTGTTTTCCATGTTTCTGTAGTTTCTTTTCCTAGATTCTGATATCAGTTATGCAATTAAGCTTGTTCTTATCATCTTGAGATGAAGTAGATATTATACTAGTGGCTTAGCTATAATTCTGTATATATATTATTTTATTAAATTCATGATATATCCATGTTTAAGTATGCAAGTAAGGCATGTTGTGCTATATTATTGCATAGTATTGTCGTTTTTTTGTGCTATGTTATGCTATGGTATGCTCTGACCTAGAATTCACTGGACATTATGCATATTGGTCTATATTATACATTGGACCTTTGTTTGCTTGGTACGTTATCATGGGACTTGGCCCTAGGGGTATGCATAATTAGGTACCATGATATGCTATATACATTTTGGTGATAATTGCCTATAATTGGATATTCAGCGTCTCCCTCGTACACTAAATCAAGAACGTTCTTCATTTTGAAATTTAGAAAGTTCTTAGTTTGGGATATATTATGACTGTGAATGGAGGCTCGCAATTCTCCACCACGAAAAACTTGATCAAGTATAAAATATGAGAAACGAAGAAAGAAATCAAGTATCCACGTATATCAAGTCATCATGACTTGCTTTGGTATTTGACGTGCATGTTTCATTTCATTTTGAAACCCAGTCAGAGAGGGCACCTGTTATATCCTGCAAATGAGCTAAGTGTTAATTCTCCCCCTGAGCCCGACACGTGTCCCGCTCTATGACTAATCAAACATGTTCAAGAGATAGACGACTCGAGCTACTTCTGTGGCCTACCATGCCAGCTGACAACTTGCATAGCTGAGTGAAAAGGTGGTACTTGCTGGCCTCCACACCAGATCAAGACCACGGGTATTCAGACTTGACCTACCATGCCAACTGACAATTCGCGCAGCCGACTAAAAAGGCGATACTTGCTAGCTTTCCACCAGAGCCGAGTCGAGAGGCGATAGTTACCTTGCACCCCTCGCCAACAGCCGACTGCCCTCACATTAATTGCTTTGACAAAGTCATTATTGCTCGAATAGTCTTTATGACTCATCAGACCTGGTCAGCTCCAAGCACCTGCTGTTGTCCCCACATTAAATGACCATATGACTCACCTTCTTCAGTGGCCACCACCTGTAAGGCATCTGCTGACTCAGCCAACTGCAAAGACCTTGTCATCTTCCTAAGCCCAAGACACGTACCAAAGATCTTGGTGCCCTCTTGGGATAAAACCAAGGCATGCGCCCATGCGGCCCACTCCAAAGACCTTGGCATCTTCCTAAGTCCAAGGCACATACAAAAGACCTTGGTACTTTTTTAGGGTAAAACCAAGGCTCATCATCGACTCGGCTAACTTTGACTCGAAAGACCTTGGCATCGTCCTAAGCCCAAGGCACTGTAGGCGTTAAAATTGCCTATAAGACCCCGAACCTGACTCGTGACAGGGAGTTGACGTGTGGCAAGCCATCCGACAATCCGACGGTGATCTAATGGCAAACAGTTGGCCACATGGGTGCATAAAGCGAGTCAACGAAATGCATGAAGTGAGTCGGTAAGGGATGAACTCAACTGTGAAACCTCAGATCGGCGGGAATCAACGAGATTGAACCAAGTCAGACTCAACGCGATGAGATCGAACTCAGAACAACTAGATCGGACTCGGAAGACCCGAGAATCAACAGAAGAAGCCCTGTAGGTGGCTCAACCCAAATCGAGCCACCAAATGGTGGCTCGGTGGCCGAGACACCAAATGGTGGCTCAGCCACAAGTTGACCCCCCTCTCTTTTGCCTATAAATAGAGAGGGGGTCCCATTTGCAGGGGTTGGATGTTTTTGCAACGGACTTCTTGCACGCGAGCTTTGCATTTTCCATAACTCTGGAGTTCTTCCCAACGCAGATCTGAAGACTTAGCGAATCCTACGCATGGAGCAAAGGAGTTTGAGGAGATCTAGATCAGATCTACAGCGCATCCCTCCGGATTCAAACTATGTTTTGATCCCGAGAAGTGTAATGATTTCGCTTGGTCAATCTCGTTCACTTAAGAAGATCTATTTCCTTTGTGAAATAGTCCCCTCGATCCTATAGATCTTGACCCCATTCTGATCATGCGATGGTCCATGGATAAACCCTGGCACTAGCAAAGATCCCACACAAGTAGGACTCCGATAAACGGGATCCTATGTTTATTCAGGAGAAAGTTGTAATTTTTTTTCTCGATTTTCATTGTAAGTCTTATAAAAAGACGCCTTTTTTGTTGAATTTATTTGTAAAAGCATAAAGCTGTAATGAGTTCACAAGCAATGAAGATCGACTCGGCTTTTCCCGCGAACAAGCTGGCGACCACAGTGGGAGCCAACGGTCTCAATGAAGAGATCGTCGTGCCGTAGCCGCGGAGCCAGATCCTGGTTAACGAGGGGGTCGATTACGAGTTCGACCAATAGAAGTACGAGGAGTGTCTTTCATCCTCATCCAGATCCTCCTCTCCCCCGCAAGTCCAAGATGATCTCCGCTGTAAGGAAGATCTTTTGGGCCTTAGATTCAGAGTCCCAGGGAGAAGATTCCAGCCCCACTGCTGTCAAGGTTGCAAGTAGCGGCATTTCCCTAGCCCCTAAGGTGGCCAGATCTGTAGAGTTCATCCCCTCTGCACAGGGGAGACTGTCGAAGGCGTGCCTACACTCTTAAAGAGAGCCCCCCAGAGACGGTGCCAAAGCATGGCGCGTCGATTCGCTAAGGCCTTGCAATTAGTGGATGGGATCCACTATGAGGCGGATCTAAGATCCAGAACAACTCAGAGGCTTTAGCCTCAGATGGTGGGCAACTCCTCCTAGCTGCCAACAAGAAAGTGGGTCCGTGTCAGACGAAATCGCTCAACACGTGAGGAGCGCATCCGAAAGCGCCAGGCACTCCTTGCACGCGTACGGGCCCTAGTCCCGGAGGCCCAAATGCTGAAAGAGAAAGAAGTGGCCAAGAAGCCACCCAAGATGTGCGAGTCTGGAGGCTAAATTCTGGCGCCCCAATTGAGCACCGGCCACCACCGCCACTACAGAGTGATCTAAATAAGGTTACCTCGACGCCGAGGCCACCGCAGGCGGCCACATCCGGACCTCCGGCTAAGCTTGTTCCCGCTTTGGCTGATCCCACAGGCACAGTCCAGAGCAAGCCAACAGTCATAGAGTGCCTCAGCCTGTTGCACAACGATCGAGGCAAGACTCTAGTCAAGGAGCGCTTGGGCCCATTGAAGAGGTCCCAGACTACCCACGGCACCAGGGGTCGCATTCACCTCCACTACAACAAGGAGACCCCTATAGTTCTTCACACAAGACTGCGAATCGAGGTTCAAGAGTCTGTCGAGACTTCACGCCCGCAAAGGCGAACGTCGAGACGAGTCACTTTTGGAAGTGTTGATAAAGCGATCTATCCTCAGAAGGAAATGTTTTTGTCTAGCGACGACGACGTTATACCTGAGAAGTCGTTCCAACACATGATGGGTTGCTCTGGCATTCAGGCCGATGAGTTGTGCTATCATGCTGGGGGTACGAGTAAATCCAGAAAAAGGAGTTCCCCCTAGTTGAATGCATATTATCTCTATTCCAAGCTGATCAGGGCGGTGTTGTCGGAGTGTATCTGCACCAAAGCAGCTCCGAAGAAGGCGTTGGTCTTTGATAGACTTGGTAGCGAAATGCCAAATCCCAGGTCTAGGCACTTCCACAGAAGAAGATTGGTGTCTCAAGGTGATAAATTGCCAAAAGTCACCATTAATATGACTAACAAAGGGGTGTCGTCACGTGTCGTTCCTAGGGTATCTCAATGAATAACTCGGTTGTAGACCAGGACTATCAGACGTCCTAATTATGGCAAAGTGCAGAGGGGGTTACCCTCAGATGATGAAGTGTCAGACGTTGGCTCCGCAATTGCTTTCAATAACATAGTTTCCAGCAAGGGACAACCCTGTGAGTCACTCATGATCAGTGCAGAACAGGTGGCCAAAATGCTTGAAGAAGCTTTGGCCAAACAAAAGGAGAATTTTAATTTCGAGATGGAAATGACTATGCAACAAATGAGGGAGATGCATGACCAGCAAATCCAAGTACTGACGAATCACCAGGGTGAATTAAGTCGTCGCGTTAACCAAATAGACAGCGACACAGACAGAGATGAAGACCATGACGCCGATAATCCCCCTGATGAATGGGATGCGGGGGGTAGCCTCGAGAATGCCAGTGGCAACATCGTCATCCCTGAAAATGAGAAGATAAAGGACCTCGAGAGTAAGATCA
>JBAKGM010017479.1:0-11582 GCA_037177215.1 Asparagus racemosus | reverse complement strand
CCCCCCCCCCCCCCCCCCCCCCCCCCCCCCCCCCCCCCCCCCCCCCCCCCCCCTTCCCCCCCCCCCCCCCCCCCCCCTCAACTCCATTGCAAATGGACTTCAATTTGGGCTGGCTGAAGTTGGCAACGAACCAAGAGAAAGATTTGTTGATGAACTTTAAAATAACTAAGAGAGATGAAAAGGTCAACGCGTGTTACTTTTCTTGGGGGTGGGGTGGGGTGGGGGTGGGGAGTACTTGCTCTCCTGGTCCTTATGAAAATGGTGGACTAGTAGACATTTTATCCACCTCATTAACGTGGTTCCTGCGATAATTAGTTTATCATCAATTGTGCTAATTTCCTCATTTATGGCATTGATTGTTATAAAATCTTAGGAAAAAGAGATGCATTTTGAAACTTAGCTGGTAAAAATTCCTCCGTAAACAAAATTCTTCAATTGCTCGTCGTTAAATTTGTCTCATTTTTAATCAGCTTTTCATTGTAGTTTTTAGATCTGCTTGATATGAGGCTGTTTAATTCTTAAGATGTAGACATGCTGGGAATGCAGATATCAGTCCTGTTATCGATTTTTGCAGGTGGCTGCAGTTCAAAGCCAAATAGTATTGCTCGAAGAAGTTCTTCTAGGAGACTATCGGTTTCTAGGAGACTATCAGTAACTAACTTTCCCTGATTTTATCTGAGAGCCTTCAATATTGATGCAATAATTTAGGGAATCCGTGCAGACTGAATCACATGTAGAGTTGGAGCTGGAAGGTGAACTAGATCTCCACTGATCAAAGGTATTTTTTTATTATTATGACTATGTGCATGCCTTCTTCTATTTAGAACAACCATTTTTTGCACCTGAAGGGAGAAAGGAAATAGTACTATTACCAACACAGCGAAAACAGTGACGTGGTGAAGATTGTTCAAGAAGTATGCGTTTAAGAGGTTTTGACATCAATATTTCTGGATTTGCTTGGACAGACTATAATGTTTATTCTTATTGTTATTGCTTCTGGTTATGGGCTTAGTTTAGAATATGTGTGTGCCCTGAGTGAGTGATTTATGGAGTTGGACACTGGATGCTGCATACATCTTTCATTGAAACACCCTATACCTCGCTGATAAGTGCAAAGACTGAATCTATGGAAAGCTTAAAATTAGAATAATGATAATTACACTACTCCCTCCAACACTACCTCCACACTATAAGCAAGAAGTGTGGGCTCCCTTGATAAATCGTCAATTTTCAAAATAGTTAAAAGACAATTGGACCCCACAATTTTCTCTCATATGTTGTAGAAGTAGTGTAGGAGTAGTAGTGTAAATATCACTACTCTAAGGGGTGTTTGGTTCACAAAATTTATAGAAAATTTTATTGAAACCATCTCACAATGGCATTTTTGTAATTAAATGGTGTGTATAGGTTTCCTAAAACTCATTTTGGTTCACCAAATTTTTATAGAGATAGATTTCTATAAAGTAAAGAAAAGGGGTGGCAATCTGACAAAACCCACTTTATCCCATTAAAATGTTATCCTTTTCTCTACTTGATGGAAACCTTTTCCTCTTTTTCTTCTTCTCAAGTGAATTAGACATGAAAACTGACTTCCCCAGCTAATTTAACATTATAAATGTTAAAATTTAATCCCTCTAAACCTCAAGTATTCAGAAAATTGATGTGAAAACTAAATTCACTCGTGAAACCTATCAACCAAGTATTTCAAAATAAAGTTCGCATGACATCTAAGACCATGAAATTAATAGAATATGAAGCTTTTAATAAATGCAATATTCACAACCATGTGTAGCTACAGAAAATGTGAATAATTCCAAATTGGCTATACATTAAGATGCGTGCTTGTCAATTTTACGTCTCTTATATTGTAGACGCAATGGCGCATCCCATCTTTTACACAACTATAGTTTATGTGATTTAATTCCACGTTGGTACGTAGCATCTGGTTTCCTTTACAATCATGATATATTTCCGCGATCGTAAGCTTTTGTATGGGTTTTCCTGAGTTCTTTTTGGCTATGTAATACATGAGAGGCATCTTTGATATAAACATTCATGACAGTCAACGCTTGGTAATTATATGAGAACAATGAAAACTACCACGACCGTCAAATATTCAGGGTTAGTTACATGTACTCACACGGGATAATTCTACATACTGCCTACTTATTTTCTTTGGGATAGTAGAAAGTAGTTTAACCAGTACCCATCGAAGTCTAGCATTTCTTAGTCTTTCCTGTTTTTTCAGCTCTGTGGATGACTTTGTTAAGATGAAATTATATACAAAACATATAGCACATGTGATAGACCTTGATTATTTGTAGTCGGATGTTGTAACTCTCTCTCTCTCTCTCTCTCTTAATAGCCCTTTCCTCACAAGTGTGAAATCAACATTCCCATCCTGGCTTTGCATAACTGAACTAGAGAAGTACAACGTTCTCTAAAATTATAACCCTCTCCTTGCAAGAGTGAAACAAAACTCTGACCGTCCATCCCTGCATCAAAGGTTTCAACTTTCAACCTCCCTCCGTCCCATCTTATATATTCTTATATACATGAGAATAATGAGTATGTTTTACCAAGTACCGACACACTAAATTTGGTGATGGTTAGTGATGTGGCCACTTCACATCCACCCATTCAATGAGTGAGTAAATAAATGGGGACTATTTTCAAGTGGAATGAGAATAAGTCACCTCACCACCAAGCACCAAGTTTCTGCTTGGTGCCAAGTATGTCCATTATGCTCACACACACACACACATATTTATACATAGAGAGAGATATTAATGGGTATCATTGTATATGAAGGAATCCCCTCATGACATATGATACCTACACACACATATATATACTAGTTTTTATGCATGTGCAATGCACATGGTTAAATATTAAAATAATTTAAAATTTTATTCATTTCATTGCTATAAATTAGTCAGATTCATTTTGAGTTCAAATCTATAAAATTGGGTTATTATTTGCTATAAATTTTATTTAAACATTATAAAAAAATCAATATAATAGATTTTTGAGCTAAATTGGGATCAATATACTTAACTGGGATATCTTAATTGATTTCCTAAGGAAAAATAATCAATTGACATAGTAATATCTTCAAGCAGAATAGGAAAAGAAAATGAGTTAAATTGATGCTACATATCATATTCCAAACTATACTAATCCCAAACTATAATATGGAGTCAAGCATGAATAACATCATTATGAACTATAATTCTAGTAATAAAGAAGCCACATTTCTTATTGCATTAGAAACAGAATTACGCATGACTTTGGGACATTATAAGCTTATGTTTTATAATAAACAATCTCAAAAGCAAACATAAAAAAAGAAGTATGACAAACATGATATATATATGAGATCTCAACCTACATCATTTGATAGACTTAAAATAAAAAAAAGAGAAAAACTAAAGATTAATGGTAACTATAGTATAATTTTTGTGATGAAAGCAATCACGTAAGCCTACAAAACTACTAAAAATTTTGCATGAAGTCCCTTTTAAAATTCCTAACTTTACTCAAAAAATTAAGTTATAATATAAAATGTAAAAAATTGATTAGAATTAGAGTTTCTTTTTTTTAAGGTGATGTATAGATAATATGGGCCTTGGTTCATTTGGAAAATCAATAGAGGGTGTCATGCAAAATTGAAAGTATGATGGGGTTTAACTACAAAATTGCACTTGTGAGTTTGGTCAGTGCATGAGCGGAGTATGGGTAAGGTCTTTGAGTGATAGAGAGTATTGTATAAGATTAAGAACTTAATTATATATGTAGACATACATACTAGAGGGGTCTATTTGGAAAATATGGAAGATTTGGTGAGTTCTATTCAAAATGCACTTATGAATTCCGCTCACACAAAGGCAAGGTTGATAGGAGGATCTTTATAAAATATTAGAATTTTTAATAATAGATAGTTATGTTTTGATTAGTATCACCAAATATTTGATTACAATTAGAATTTCTAATTATGAATGAATGGATTGAATCTCATGAGAATTCTTAGGTGAATATAGAAATTGAGATATGACACATAGCCTTATTTTGTGCGCTTAGATGGTGTTGTTATGTGCCTCTAGGAGTAGTTCTAAATAGTGTATGACGTTAAATCTTAGGAATTCTATTCCTATCAAAGCACGGTTATGGATAAATATTTTTAAATAAAGACACTAAATTGAATCTAAGAATTCTATTCCTATCAAAGCACGGTTATGGATAGATATTTTTAAATAATATGTAGTTTCCTCATAAAAGGGGTACTAAATTGAATGTTCCTGGGTTCGACCTTTGGGGCAGACATTATTTGTCTCGTTAATTTGTATGGTTTTTGCAACTATGCTCATAAACTTAAGCAACACTTATCAGATTCACCCCTCAAATTTTTGCTTGCTATAGATTGTTGTGATAAAACAGTGACTTAACATAATCTAACATAAAAAATAAATATTAATAAAGGTTAGCACGGTAAGTGGATAGTAAATGGATAGGGTGTCCTTTTCTAAGTTGCAAATCTTGACTTATAGCCTTCATTTATATTAATTAACTGCATGTTGTGAACAGAGATTATAATTAGCTGCATGTTGCAAATCTTTACTTATTTATTTATACAAGTTGAGCCAATCACCTCTCCTCGACAACAGTTGTTTTCAGATAATAATAGAATCATAGTTGGCCATATGCCAATTCTTAAAATTAGAATATACTGTTACGATTGGGGTAATTGACCCTCTTCAATTATCACATAATTGGAGAATCATAGTTGGCCATATACCAATTCTTAAAATTAGAATATATTGTTACAATTAGGGTAATTGATCCTCTTCAATTATCACATAATTTGAAAAAATATGTGTACTCGATGGAAAATCTAAATGAAATACTATCATTTTCTATTTTTGGAAGTTCCTAATCTATTATAGAGGAGATGGGAAATAATTTTGAAGTGCTTGCATGAAAGACAAGCTGGAATTCACTTATGGAAAGGAAAAATCCACAAATGGATGACTTTAATCATTTCTTATATGATAAAATTGTTTAATGATTGTGCATGGGCCAAGAAACTTTTAGGCTACTCTACAATTATGAATGTCCTATGAGATGAGGAGACCCTGCGTCAAAGGGCTGATTCAATATAAATTTTCAAATCTCGTCATATTTTGATACTAGGTTTTCTTAACTATGTTCATAAACTTAGCAACACTAATCAGATTCACCCCTCAAATTTTTTTAGCTGATTACATGTCGGTGTCTTAGATTTAAAAAAAAAAAAAGAATTTGTCTTAGATTAATAAACTTTAGTAAAGCTCGATTGGTTTTTTCTAAAGCCAACTTCAATAATGAGGTTTTGTTCCTTTTTTTTAATTTATTTAGATTTTTAAATGATTACGTGTCATTGTCTTAGATATAAAAAAGGAATTTGTCTTAGATTAATTTCTTTTAGTAAAGCTCTATTGGTTTTCTTTAAAGCCAACTTCAAAAATGAGGTTTTGTTGTTCTTTTTTTTCCTGAAACTATTTTGATTTGTGTAATCATATTTGTTCGTCATACCAAACTAAATTCAATGAAGAGTTGTAATCAACTCAAATCTGATGAGCATCTTGTAGAGTAGGATATTTGAACATTAAAATCAAGGGATTATTTCAATATTAGTACATTAAATCTTTAGTATTTTGAGATTAGTCCCTCAGGTCATTGAAGCAATTAGGTTTCTCAAATCATTGAATATTCATCATAAAACTTATCCAATAAATTTGAATAAGAACACCTAACTACCATATAATGTGCATTTCAAAGAGAAACTATATTATTATGATTCAATGAAAGTCTGAAGTTCCCTATAAGTAATTGCCATGTTTTTAGAGACATTAACTAAATTTATTCATGATGATTGACATGTGCATAAATTTTTCTATTAATTCCAATCTATTTTTATGTGATTAATTCTTAATCATGCTAGATTTATCATGGTAAAAGAAAAGGTAAAAGAAATTAAGCAAATACAAGCTAGTAAATAACAAATATCACAATTGAATCAAATACACAATATTACAAAAGAAAAACAATGAACGCAACAATAGGACATACCTGTTGACGAAGACACTAACAAAAGAGGTTCTGAAATAAGAGGAGAAATCGCTATAAACAATTGACATGTATCACCATTAAATCAAATACACAATATTACTAAAGAGTAATCATGAAGAAGAAAAGGGCCATTGAATCAAATACACAACATTACTAAAGAATAATCATGAAGATGAAAAAGAAACATACATGTTGAAGGAGACGAAGTTACTATGAAAATTGTGTAATTTCTTGGTTGATATATAGGCATGAGGTGTTGCATGTGATAGGAAAACAACTATTAAAATATAATATCCAATGAATTCGGCACCTATAAGAATTCAGATAGATTAATTAAGATATATATTAGATATTATATCACGTAATAAGGATAGATATATTAGTTTAAACTTTTAATAAGAATTCGGTTAGGCTCCAAATATAAAGTTGAAGTTAGTTATTATCAATTGCATGCCTAATAGTAATCGGATAAGGATTCAGAGTTGGAATCTGAAAAGTACTTTGATTCTATATAATCAGGGGAGCTGGATGTTCTCTTAGGATAGATTAATTAAAATATATATTAGATATAATACCACGTATTAAGAACAGATATATTAGTTTAAACTTTTAGTAGTTTATCAAGGATTACAATAAGTTAGTTATTATCAATTGCATGCCTAATAGTAATCTGGTAATTAAGGATTCAGAGTTGCCATCGGAAAAGTTTGTTCTCTTAGGATAGATTAATTAAAATATATATTAGATAGTTTAAGTTTTTAATAGTTTATCAAGGATTACAATTAAGATATTTTAAGAAGGGTAAAATGTATTTTTGCCCTCCGAAAGATTCTCCGAAACTTGTGCTGGAGTATATGATATGATATGATAAATACGACAAAAAAGACTGATGTATACCACTAAGGCCATACCCAAAATCGGCCCAAATATGACCCCGTAGCTTGGCCCGATTCTCTTCTGTGAGTCTCCATTGCGACCTCGGTTGGTGGCGAAAATGGCGGTTCCGGCGATGATCGACGGCAAAGAAGAGGAGGAGGAAGACGAAGGGCTACTTGAAGAAGGAGAAACCCTAAGGATCGCTCTAGGTCAAAATTCTACCAGTATGCGTCTTTTTATTCAATTTCTTTTGATTTTAGTCGTCAATTGACGTAAAGATGATTGCTTTCTGAAAAATGTTGTTAATTAGGGCATTTGATAATGAAAACATGCTGAATGAGTAAACATTAAGAGTAATGCAATCCATTTATTTATTGCCTTTACTTCGTTCTCACTTATTTTGGGGTTGGTCTAGGTTTTAATCCAATTTTGGGATTACTCTAAGGTTTACCGACCCAGCTGAATATAATACATTTGTGTTGGTATTTTATGATCACAGAGTGGAGATGAGCCGGTGGCAAAATTGCTTCTTCAGGCAGGAGCTGACACCAGCGAAACTGACGGAGCAAGTCCTTTTCCTCAGTATCTAAGGTAAACCGAAATCTGCTATAAATATAACTTATGTTTGCACTCACTTACACAATGTTTCGCTTGTGTAGTATTTTTGTTGTAGGCTTGTGCCCTAAGTATCTCAATAGAACCTGTTAGGACTTACACCAGTTCATGTCGCGGCAGAGACGGGTAACTACGTCTCATTTACCTTTTTGGACTTTATTGTTTTTATTTATCCTTCCAACTATCTTGTCGTCACACATTGTGTTTTCTTACTCAGGAAATAAAGACGGATAGCTTTGACAAGTTCACAAGACAACCACTTCATTGTGAATCCTGCAAACCCCAAGGATTTGGTATGGAATTCCCTATCTGTATGTATATAACTTTTTAATTAGCTAAGTGCATTTTTTGACTCTTATATTGTTTCTGTAGTATTTCATAACAGGACTCCTCAAAACTATAATCATGGCATATTTTGGTCTGCTAACAAAAAGTTAACTGAGTTACATGAACCCATGTTTGCAAGGAATCCCGAAAACAAAGAGAGGTAACTTTTACTTTAGATGGAACGTTCCCTGTTTGCGACAATCTGAGAATTCTCTTCTGCTGCCTCAACTGACGCAAGCCAGTACGAAGAGAGATTTGTCGCTGTTATGATTCACCCAGCGTGTGTGTGAATGAAAAGTGCCAGCTGCAACTTCCTCTCTTGAACTCAAGGCGGTACCTCCTTGCAGAACCATAATCAAGGTAAGTAATTATTTGTCTGTATTGTCAGTTTAATTTCATTGAAGTTTCTTCCATTAGACCTGGAAATTTTCTATCATTAATCGAACTCACTTGAGTAAGTATATGCCTTTTTACTCAATTTCTTTTGATTTTAGTAGTCAATAGAAGGAAACATGGTTCCGTTGTGAAAATTGTGCTAAATGAGGGCATTTGACAATGAAAACATGTTGAACGAGTAAAAAGCAAGATTTGATAATTTTAGTGTAAACATTCAATATTTGGCTTTAATCTATTTCTATATTGCCTTTACTTCGTTTCCACTTATTGTGGAGTTACTCTAGGTTCTAATCCTTAGACGCTAGAAGAGTAGCTTTATTAGTTTTATACAGAGACGAGAAAGTAGGCATGTGTTGACTTATGTGAGAGGCTACTACACAGCTATTGATTTTAGTTGTGAAGCCTAAAGTAATTTAAATGTTAAGAGTGAAACACCAACTACTTAGATTTATCAAACACGGTAGGGACACAGATCTTTGGTGGAGCCCTCAGTTCTGTACTTTTCCATTAGAAACCAAATTGCACTGCGATTGCATACTGGGGTTACCGGGTTATAAAACAACCCTATTTATGAATAACCACAACAATTTACGAATAAGTAAATTGTTTATTAAGGATCTGAATTGGTTTTTGTATCTGAAAGGCCCAATTCAATTGGATTGCATTAATTGCAATGCTTAGAATCCAGATTTCGATACTTTTCCAATTTTGAGTAGTTTTTATTTGGATCTTTGTCATTTGACCCAATTCACATCTTATTGGAATCGATAAAGTTCCCAAGCATCATTAGATATATTATTGTCGTATCATATACATAAACATTGACATTTGACAAATTGGTGGATTATAATCCATCATTGTAGTCAAAATAACCAAAAAGGACGTGACTCTAAATTTAAACATATTGGTCAAACTTGGAATTTTGTAAAATGATAAGGGGCATACTGGTCATTTACTAGGTCAAACTTTATGGCTTATAAGCGAAAAAAAAGAGTCTACAATCCACAACCAATGAGCATGTCAAAGTTTTTATCATCACGTATTATACCTAACTTCCTCATTGGCATCAACAACATGAAAATTCTAAGGAATAAGTTTTTTAAATTAAATCCTTGGTCATATACCTGAAGAAAAAGCCGGAGAAATCTGAAAAAGATGGGGTTTTGAAGGACTATTCGAGTCCCGGGCACAGTGAAAACTCGGATCTTGCACAAGTATTAGGGTTGACGGAGTCGAAGAAAGAGGAAACAAAGCAAAAAAAAGGAGAGAAGGGGGGCGGCCTGATGGAGGAAAAAAGAGGGGTAGGGGGCTTTTTATAATAGCCCCAGAAGGAAAAAAATGTTGTGTTTGATGTAATGCGAGGCTTTAAATGCGTGTGAGGTTCTATTACGATAATAAAAACAGTAACTAAAGAGCCAAGAGATGATCTAATCATACAGCGATAACCGGGCCGTGACTGAGAGTACATTGGCCCTGCCAAATCTTTCCTCGGGATGTCCAGTGACAAGTTCCTTGGCTTTGTCGTCACCAATAAGGACATCCATGTCGACCCGGATAAAGTGAAGGCAATTCAAGATCTGCAACCTCTGAGAAATCTAAGAGAACTCAGAGGGTTACAAGGGTGATTGACGTATATTCGGAGATTCATCTCGAATCTATCCAGGAAGTGCCAGCGCTTGTGTGGGTATCTTTGCCTGTGCGGGGGACTTGTTTTGTCCGTGAACCACCGCGTAATCCCGATCCAAGTAGAGATCTAGATGCTGAATCTGCGGATCTGGGGTGTTTATTTCCCGAAGGAAACGAAACAACGACGGGGATCGATCTCACGAAGGAGATGATCGCCGGTAATTGTTTTCTATTTTAATGTTTTTTAAAGAAGTATATGAATTTTAAAGTTCTGATATATCATAAAATGTCTCCTAGTATACTTATTTAGATACAAAATATATTAAAAAAATTATGCATTTAGAATTAGTATATTTTATTTTCTTGTGTTCATTACTAAATTTCAAAATAGTGATAACTAGACTACATTTTTAAAACTACTCCCAAATTACGACTCCCAACGTCGATTTTGATGGCAAAGCCAAGTAGAAGGATTCCACACTTTTTGTGTGAAATAGTAATTTGGAGAGTGCAGTTTAGTTAAAATTATATATACTACTTAGTAAGAAGTTACTTTGATATGTAATAGACAACAAACGGAAGGAAATGCTTGCTTTTACAACAAGATTCAGAAAAAAGATCGCCTTTTTATAAGGCTTATAACGAAAATAAAAAAAGATTATAACTTTTCGCCTTTTGTTGAACAAACGCGGGATCCGTTCATCGGATCCTCGCTTGCGTGGGATCTTGGCCTGTGCCCGGGACTCTATTCCGTCCGTGGATCACCACGTGATCAAATCTAGGTACGAGATCTACAGATCTGCGGAGATTATTTCATGAAGGAAATAATTGGGCAAAATTTTGCTTGGGAGCGTCTGTCTCCTGCTAGCCTCTTTCTGCCTTCTTCCTCTTGAGGAATCGCTCGGCCTGCTCCCCACACACCTTCAAATCTTTCCATGTATTGGACGGTGCTGTTCCCATTGCTTAGAAAATGCTAAATGAAAGGTTGTTGTGGCAGGTTTGGAGGATGAACTCCTCAGTTATCGGATCCATATCATTTTCCAAAACATTGAGATGTTTATCATGATTAGAGTTTGAAGGAGAATGATTTACAAATTGATGATGAGGAGACTAATTTGGATATGGCAGATTTGATTGTTGAAAATTAGTTTGAGTACTGGAGGGTTACAATTTTGGAAGGTCTTCTCAATTAAGAGTAACCCTCCTCTCCAAATAGAGTTTTTACAAAATATTTAACACTCAAACCCCTCACTCTCTACCCCTATTTATAACCCACAGCAGTGAAGGAGAGCCACTGGATTTTACTTGGGCTCCAAGGATTAAATCTTAGCCACAAAATGAGTTTGTTACAAACCAATCGGTTGATCAATCAGTTGGCCAATCGGTTGGCCGACCGATTGGAATTATAACATTCTTTCAAAAGTGCTGTTTTCATGCTATCTGGAACCCATGTTTGAATTGAAACTGAGATACTGATGCAAGTTCTTACCTTGTGAATCAGATAGATTCATATATGAAAGAGGCTGACAATAAGTTCTTTCAAAATTGACTACTGCTAATCTTTAAATCATTGCATTCTGATTTTAGATACAAATTTTCATTAGTTAAAAAATAATTTTCTTTAAGTAAATTCT
>JBAKGM010017438.1:0-11585 GCA_037177215.1 Asparagus racemosus | reverse complement strand
TGTTGACCATAGGTGAAATTCCACCTATGCAATGTTAAATGTAGCAATAGAGTATAAAGAAATTATAAAGGATTTTATTACTTTTTATACTTCTAGTTCTAGTTCTGGTAGTTGTTCGCGAGGAAAGTTAATTTGATTTTCATTACTTTTGAATCTGTTACAGCTTGTTTTGCTTACAACAAAATTTAAATAACAAATCACCTTTTTATAAGGCTTACAATGAAAAATTAAAAAAATTACAACTTATGACCCTTAATGAACAAACGCGGGATCCGTTTATCGGATCCTCGCTTGCGTGGGTGTCTTTGTATGTACCGGGGACTTTTTGTGTCTGTGGACCACCGCGTAATCCGATCTAGATGCTAGATGTACGGATCTGAGGTATTTACTTCACGAAGGAAATAAAATATCGATGGGGATCAACTCACGAAGGAGATGATCACCGGAGTGGGTGAAATTGACAAAGCAAAGTCACGCACTAGACCCTGAGATTAAGATGAACATTAATCTAGAGGGTAGAACTGTAAATCTGACCTGGATCAACGTAGATCTGGTCTTGACTCTCTTCCTCACCACGTAGATCTAACGTGGAAGGAGTTTTTTGCTTGCACAGAATCTGGATCTGGCCTTTTGATCTTGCAGACACTCGATCTGTTCAAAAGTTCTTGTAGATCTCACTTGAGAATTCTAAAAAATCCAACCAGTCAAATGAAGACCCCCTAGCCCATTTATAGGCTGGGGTTCACTGGGCCGAGGTGCCCTGGTGCCTCGGTTTGGCCGAGGCACCAAGTGGTGCCTCAGCCTGAGCTGAGACATGCATTTGGCCTTTTCTCTAGTATTTTCTGGTCTTGTTCGTCCGGTATTTTGTCCTATCTCATTTCATCCGGTCGTGTGGAATCCAAACCCGGTTGATCAGCCTGTTGATTTCAGAATCTGATCGGTATAGTTCCATCGACGCTTGAGTCTAGTTGATTCTGTCTCGTCGACGTTCGAGTCTGATCGACTCGCCTTGTCTAATCTCGCTGACTTGAAGCTTCATCGTTGGATTTATTCTATGATACGTCGCTTCGTTGACTTGTACACCTTGCTGACTCACTTTATGCATTCGTTGACTCGCTTTATGCATTTTGTGGCGCAGTTACATCGTCAATGGTTCTTAGTCGCATCGTTGGATGGGTCGTTGATTGTCAACTCACCGTCACGAGTCTCGTTCGGGTACTGATAAGTGATTTTCAACGCCTACAGATACCCCCTCCAACGTGTTTCAGTCTCGATTTTTGACGAGCCTGTGATACTTTGGATATGATAGGCCCCAACATTCAGTCGATGTGACAGGACCTATGAATGGCTTCAGTGTTCGATCTCTCCGATCCCTTCTGACTCTCCAGTTCTTTGTAGGATAGCTGAAGGCATTACGGTACTGCATTTTTTGTCTGACCGTTGTTGAGATCTTGACCTGAAATTGATAGATAAATTTCTTTTTGAGATTAGCTTCAGTATTTGATTCCTCCAATCCTTTCAGATTCTCCAGTTCTTTGTAGGATAGCTGAAGGTGTTACGGCGCTGCATTTTTTTGCCTGACCGCTGTCAGAATCTTGAAGCTGATTGAGTTCGTTTGAATTTGACTCATGTTGGTGAGTTGTCATTCGATTGACCATCAAACTTTTTTACTAGACTCCTCCGTTGATCGAAGAATTATTCGTTGCGATGCATTGATTAGCGTCAAAATATGTGGAGTCTAGCCTTTAATCGGTGAGTGCGACGCGTTGACTTGCATCCAATTTTACTTGGATTCGAACTGTTGATCAGCGAATCCTACGGCGGCGACGCGTTGCCCAGCGTCAACACAGTTTATAGTCATGTGTTTATTGGAGTTTTTGGTGAGTTATCCTTAAGAAAATTTGACGAAAATAATCTCCAGGAACTTCTCGGCTATAATAGGAAGTAGTTTATACTCTTGTACCTTTTTGGAGTATCGGCGAGTTCCTCGTTGGCGACGCACTGACCGGTATCGATATAATTTTCACGCTTCATTGGCGTTCATCGAGTTATTCCTAAAAATATTTCTTTTATGGAAATATCCTTCGGGAACTTCTTGACAAAATAGGAAATAGTTTAGACTCGTATACCTTATTGGAGTATTTCCGAAGCTTGTATCAATTAAACCAGATTTGAAGCAGCCTTCATGCAGTGATAACTTCACTGAATAACTACCCAGGATTCTTCAGATGTGTGGCTCGCCCCGAGATGATTCTCTTCCTAGTGGCATTGAGCCTGAGCCGGCAATTCTCGGGAATATCGAGGCTAGTTCCTCTAAGGGTATGGATCCCCTTTCTTTTGATAATTATAGGACTAGCCAACTTTGATTAGTACGACTATAATTCCATGAAATTGAAACTTCTCTTGTTAGTGATAGAAACTCTTCATTTTGTCGCTCCTCCAAAGTCAGCTACCACAGCTGATGTTACATCGGATGTACAGGTCGAGGGACCGACTATGACAGTCGATGCGCCACCGACTGATGCTCCTTTAACAGCTCAGTTAGGGCAAGGAACTGGCTCAACAGGTATGAGGACGACTCCGTTAGGGAAAAGAACTGCCTCAACAGGTACGAACTGCTCAGTCGACAGTTTCACACCGATTTCTGATTTTGGAGTGTTTAACCTTCCTTCTTCTGCTTGCAGGGCCCTCAGCAATGCTTCATGACTTAGTGAGGGCATTGATGTTGGATGACGATCCATCTCAACTTATCATCTGTGTAGAGGTTCATTCGTTCTTCTCCTACCTGGCCAAAGTGATAGACATGCTTCTCAGCAGCGGGCTTTCCCTCTATCAGTTTTGGCCATTCCTTGATCCTAGGATAGCCTTGATATGAGATGAAGGTCTCCCAGAGCTAGCCCAGACTGTCGCTGATGATCTCGATCATTTGGAGGCCAAGCTCCGAAGTTTATAGGATTTGGAGGTAGCGGGGCTCCCTTCATATATAGCCGCGGAGACAGAGGTTCGTCTGGCAACTTGGCGTGATGCTCGTGTTTTTACCAGGCTCGAAGTCTAGATGCAGCAAGACCAGGCGCACCACTTAGAGGTTGCTGTTGCTGAGACTTCATCCTTCGTGGGTCATCTTCAGGCTTGTGTCGCTAAGGGCGAGGTGAAGATAGTAGAGCTAGAGCAGGAGCTTCAGGCGGCAAATGAGAGCCTGAGTGTCTTGAAGCTGACGAAAGCTAACAAAGAGGAAACTCTTGCCATCATGTCCGAGAAGTTCGAGCTCTCGAAGTAGAAGCTAGCTAAGATTGAGGAGGAGACTGCGAAAACGCTCAACACCAGTGAGGAGTCTTTCAGGACTGAGCTACAGAAGGAACTTCAGCAAGCTTTTATTGATAAAGTGGCTGGATTGAAACAACAAATCTGTTGTCACAAATTTGATGTTTAAGAAATTATAATATTAGTCTTTTATCAATAAAATATGTCTCCCTTTTCTTTTTTACACTTTATCATGATTCTTTTATTTCATCGGAAATAATTAACCATAATACTTATAGGATTTTTGGCAAACTCTTAAGCATCAACGAATTTGATAAGCCTTTACCAATTACCATTTGGATCAGGCTAGCGTGCGGATTGTCTGAAACCGTTCCGCACGTGACGTTATGCTAAGAAAAAAAACTCTCTTAGACTTTATGCTACGATATTGAATACGTAGACTTCGTCTTTTTCATGAGAAGACTAACCTGCCAGCAACGCATGTAAGGCATCGGCTTAATCCCTTCTTAGGATTCGGGATAACATTCCCTAGACTGGTGTTCTAGTGTCTTTCTTCCATCGGTAAAAGACTAAACCAGCAACACGTGCGAGGCGTTGGCTATATCCCTTCTTAGAGCTTCGAGATAAAATTCTCCAAGATGAATCTTGGTGTCTTCTTCAGTCAAAAAAAGACTAAACCGGCAACGCGTGTGAGGCGTTGTGTTTATCCATACTTAGCTTTTGGAATAAAATTCCCCACACGGGTAAGGTGTGGATTGAGGCGTTTGTTAACAACCTACCGCAATTTTGAATATGCGGGCTTTTGTTCTTTTTCCTTCTTTAAAAAGCGGCTAAGAACTTAACCGGCAATGCGTATTAGGCATAGGCTTTATCACTTCTTAGGATTCAGGATAAACTTCCCCAAGGTAAAACTTAGTGTCTTCTTCTCAGAAAAAGACTAAACCAGCGACGCATGTGAGGCGCTGGCTTTATCCCCTCTTAGGACTCGGGATAACATTCCCCAAGATGAACATTGGCGCCCTTTTTTAATCAGAAAAACAACTAAAACCCGTGACACGTGTGAGGTGTCGATTTTGGGGTTATTGGCCAACCCCCAGCCCTCAATGGATTTGGCGTGCCTTTACCGACTACCGTTTGAATCGAGCTAGGATGTAGATTGTTTAAATCCATTCCACATGTGATGTTATGATAAAAGAATGAAACTCGCTTAGACTTTATGCTACGATATTGAATACGTAGACTTTATCTTTTTCAATGGAAGACTAACCTGACGACACGTGTGAGGTGTCGACCTATCCCTGCTTAGGATTCGGGATCAAATTCCCCAATATAAAACTTAGATTAAGGGATTTTTGTTGCTAAGATTAAATTGGTGAGGGAGGAAGAATTTTATATTCTATCTCTCATGGCAAATGAATGAAACCAATAGTAGGAACTCTACCCTAAGAGTTGAGAGGATTCAGGTGACCTTCAGTCGGACAACCTGATCTGAAAATCCTAGCACATATCTTCAATCGGCGCTACCTAGGAGAGGGATGGAACCAAGAGTGGGGTTTCCTCTCTGAGAACCGATAAGATTTAGGTGACCTTTAGTCGGATGACCTGATCTGAAAATCCTGGTGCATACCTTTAGTCGGCACTACCTAGGATGAAGATGGAACTAAGAGTGGGATCTCCATTCCGAGAACCGAAAAGACTCAGGTGACCTTCAGGCGGACAACCTTGTCTGAAAATCTGGCGCATACCTTCAGTCTGCGCTACCTAGGATGAAAGTTCCAGTGCGTACCTTCAGGCGGCGCTACCTGGAAAAGAGAGGTGAGACTAAGAGTGGGGTTTCCACTCAGAGAATCGAAAAGATTTAGATGACCTTCAGTTGATCGACCTGATCTGAAAATCCAATTCTGTCCTATACCTTCAATCGACAGGGCCTGAAAGAGGAAAGGATAGAGCCCTTCTGTTTATCACGAGGGGATCTTACGTCTAGAGAGGAAGAATTTTATATTCTATCTCCAGCGTGAAAGAAATTTTGAGTGAGCCTCTTGCTCATGGAAGGAATCAAGAGGGAATTTTGGTATTTTGATCAGACAATTTTGTAGACCCACCGTCAATGAATTTGATCGGTGAGGGACTTTATAGTGGAGGATAAATCTAGGGTTATCCTTAAGGAAAGTGTGTGAAACATCCCACAAGGAACTTCCCGTTGAAACGGGTTATCCTGAAGATACTAAGGGTAATATTTCTTCAATAACCTCCTATTTATCAGCATTAATTGTCGATCACCATTTTGAGTAATTAGGCGATATGTACCGTTAGAATAGACCGTCTCTATTACAAACGGGCCTTCCCATTTAGGTTCAAATTTACCTTTTTTTTTTGGAGTTAAGGATTATTGGTCGGCGAGCAGCAAGGACCAGATCTCCTTCTTTGAAACTCCTTTGTCGCACATTCTTGTTAAAGGCTCTCGACATTCTTGCTTGCTAGAACTCAATACGTTGTTGAGCTTCTAGGCACTTTTCATCCAACATCTCGAGCTCCTCGAGGTGTTTCTGATGCTATTCTTCGATCGTCATCTCCGTTGGCAGGGCGATGCGAAGTGACGGAATCTAGATCTCCAGTAGAAGAACTACTTCTCATCCGTAGATCAAGGAGTACGGCGTCGCTCCAGTTGGTGTGCGTACAGTCATGCGCTATGCCCAGAGTGCTTCTCTGAGTTTATTATCCCAGTCTCGCTTGTTAGCCTTCACAAGCTTTGACAAAATTTTGATAATCGTCTTGTTGAACGCCTCCGCTAATCCATTTGCAGCGGGATTGTAGGTCGTTGACGAGACGTCTTGGATCTTGAATTTCTCGCAAAACTTGATGAAGGAATTGCTGATGAATTGAGGACTGTTGTCATGCACAATCCATCTTGGGACACCGTGTCGGTAGATGATGTGGTGTTTGATAAACTTGATGACGTTGCTCGTTTTCATTTCTTTTAGCGGGATTGGTTCAGCCCACTTAGAGAAGTAGTCGGTGATCGCTAAAATGAACCGATCGCCTTTGCCGACGAAGGAAAAATGGGACCTACAATGTCCATTCTTCACATCTCGAACGGTCAGGATGTAGCCGAAGGATGCAACTGCTCTGGAGGCTGATGCATATAGTTCGCGTGAATTTGACACGCGTAGCATTTTCGAGCGTACTCGATCGTGTCGTTGACCATTGTTGGGCATAAATATCTCATTCTCCTAATACGATTGTAGAGCTTAGGACTAGGCTGGTGTGTGCCACATTCATCTCCGTGTGCTTCCCGAAGGACTTCTTCTGCCTCTTTATTTAAAAGGCATCGGAGCAACAAACCATCATACCCGCGGCGATATAACGTCCGGTTTTCCATATCATAGAAGAACCTTGGGGCTCTCCGTCGGATGGATTCTCTCTCCTTCGCGTCCTCTAGCAGAATACCATGTAGGATGTAGTCGATAATAGGGAAGCGTCGATCTCAGGGCTCCAATTTGGTCTGGGTGGTGTATACTTCTTTAGTAACCACCCCCTTGTCTTCCTGTAACTCATCATATATTGGTACGAATAATCGATGAGTCCTGACTGTAACTAGCTGCTCAGTCTCGAGAGGTTGTGCCAGTGATACTGCTAACACCGCCAATGCATCCGCGTAAGCGTTTTGACGGCGTGGGATATATTCAATGAAGAACTCTTCAAATGAGTCTGCCATTTCAACGGTCGTCTAGTGATAGGGGATCAGATCTGGATCCCTGACTTTGTAGTCTCCACGGAATCTATTTGACTATTAGTGACGAATCTCCGTACGCTTCGAGATACTCGACCCCCACCTCTTTGGCAAAACTAAGCCCGATAAGTAGCACGTTGTATTTGGCCACGTTATTGGAGCACGGTTCGGTGAGCGAATAGGCTCGGGGCATGACATGTTTCTCCGGGGAAACTAAGACAACTCTAACTCCAGTAGAGATCTTAGAACATCCGGGAGTACTTGCCACATTAGTAGCTCTAGAAGCTCCGTCAAAATACAATCGCTATATTTGTTAGTGCGATGTAGTGTTGACTTCGTGGGCTTCATCTGGCAGGTCATCATATAGCTCAGCTGCGTCTGTCGTTGGGTTTTCAGCCAAAAGATCACAAATCGCTTGTCCTTTGACCGACTTTTGTTGTTTGAAGTGCAGGTCGTATTGGGACAAGAGCAAGACCTGTTTCGCCAGTCGCCAACTCATGGAAGCTGGCTGGGTCATAAATATTCAGACCGAATTTACGTTAGAGATAACATAAATCTTCTGTCTGACTAAATAGTGCCGCATCTTCTGAATCGCTAACACTAATGCAAGGCACTGCTTCTCAATTATTGGATAACGAGACTCAGCACCGACTAATGTTCAGCTCAGGTAGTACACTGCTTGTTCATGACCGCTGTCATTGTCTTGCGCGAGTAAAGCGCTTAACAAATAGTCTGTTGCCTTGGTGTAGATCAGGAATGGTTTACCTGACTGTGGTGTAACAAGAACAAGAGGCTTCGCGAGATACGCTTTGATCTCCTCAAAGGCCATTTGACACGCGTCGTCCCGGATGAACGAGACGCCCTTCTTGTTTAGTTTAGAGAATGGCTGGCACTTCCCGGATATATTCGAGATGAATCTCTGAATATATGCCAATCGCCCTTGTAACCCCCTGAGTTCTCCCAGATTTCTCAGAGGTTGCAGATCTTGAATCGCCTTCACTTTATCAGGGTTGACATGGATGCCCTTATTGGTGATGATGAAGCCGAGGAACATGCCACTGGACATCCTGAGGAAGGATGTAGCAGGGTTCATCTTTAGCTGGTCATGAGTTCGAACACCATTCTAAAATCATTGATGTGATCACTCTTGGCACGGCTTTTCACGACCAAGTTGTCGACGTAGCATTCAACCGTTTCCAGAGATGATCCCAGAAAATCTTCATCATTGCCCGCTGGTACGTGGCGCCTGCGTTCTTCAAACCGAATGGCATGACTATGTAGCAAAAAATATCGAGGGGTGTTCTGAACGCTGTATGTTTGGCATCATTCGGATGTATCTTGATCTGATTATAACCTGAAAACTTGTCCATGAAGGACATTCTCTCGAATCCACACATATTGTCGATGATAACATCGGTGATCGGGAGAGGAAAATCATCTTTAGGGCAAGCAGCGTTCAGGTCTCCGTAGTCGATGTAGATCCTGATTGTCCCATTCTTTTTCAGAACGGGGACAATATTTGCCACCCAGTCCGGATGTTGTACCTCTGTGATGAAGCCTGACTCGATGAACTTTTTCACTTCTGTAGCGATTGCCTCCACGATTTGCGGACGAAACCATCTTTGCTGTTGCTTGATAAGTTTAGCGTCCGGCATGATTTTGAGGTAATGGGTTGCCACATTCGGGTCTAGCCCTGGCATATCTTCGTAGTTCCAAGTGAACACGTCGATATACTCCCTAACAAGAACGATCAATTCTTCCTTTTCTTCTGGGAAAAGACTACCGCTCATGAAGATAGACTTTGGATTAGCTTCGTCACCCATATTGACTTGGACGACTACATCTTCAGTGGGGGTTCTCTTTGCTCTAACTGGTCCCCATACTGCATGTTGAGGTGATGAATTCACGGGTTGTCCCATGCTAGCATCTCCTCATCATCCTCCATTGTGCTAGGGTCGGTAGTGCTATATTTGACATTAAGGCTTTGAAGGCCTCTCCGATGCTGACATCGGAATCCTAAGCAGATGAATCAGATGAATGTCCGTCTCCTTCATCGGGTAAGTGGTTGTCAATTAACCTAGAGCATTCGTTTTCTGAGGAGGATTCATATTCCAATCCCCTTCTGAATGCATAATAGTTGTCCGGGTTCCCTCTTGGGACGTATGCCACTCTGGGCGGGATTTGAGGATCTCGTCCGAAGCAAAGCCCCCCCCTTATGCCAAGTTGTACCCCCACTTCCTCATAATATCTAGTGTTTCTAGACTATATCTGAATGCGTAGAGTACAGGCTCGTTGTCCTCAACGTCTTCCTCCAAGAAGCGATTTGGTGCCAGAACTGCATCTCTTTACTGTAGACCAAGTCTTTTTCACCACTTGTTCTACTTGGGATGATGAGTGTTATCCCAAAGGAGTCTTGGAACAGTTTTTGCATTATGCAAGATGACCATGTTGGTAGGTGCAAGTCAGGATCGTAGTATAATCCTGTCATTACATTAGTCAAAGATAACGGGTATTCTAAATTATCTTTTATTGATTCATCAGTAAGTTGCCAATTACAACCTTCATCCGATGATTCTTCATCATCAAGATTCATTACCAGGGGTACAATGTCATTTAAAATACAATCACCATCATAATCAAGTCCGGCCTCGCTATTATCTTCCCCACCGCTGTCCGTGCCTTGGGCCGATGATTCAATATCGGACTCATTACCGTAGAGGAGAGAATCAGTGAAATAATTCTCCATCCCCTTAAATGGTTGTTTGTTCATGACCACCGTCTTGACTTCATTATTCGTGTCTACGTATTTGAGACACTGATGAAGAGTAGAGGGAACTATAACATTATTGTGGATCTAAGCTCGACCCAACAATAAGTTATAGGAAGTCTTAGCATCGATCACATAACACGTGACCTCGGACTTCAAATCTCACATCTGGCACTTCACTCGGATTTTACCAAGCGGGCGAGACCCGCTGGTGTTTAATCCATAGATCACTGTGCTGGTTGAAGCCAGCTTACTGGCAGGAATTCTGAAAATGTACATGAGCCACAGAGGCATGATGCTCACAGCGGAACCCAGATCAACTTAGATCCGGTTAACTTTACTGGAGCCGATGTACCCAGTGAAATATAACGGCCTATCATGCTTGGAATTCCTTGTCTGCATGTTCTCCTTAGTAAAGGTGATGCAGGGGAGGCGCTTAGCAGCCAGGTTGCACTGTTGCGCCGACGCCTCCGGCTCTTGAGGTGTCAGCTTGATCTGAGTAAGGAATGCCTTAGAGTCAGTCAAAGCTTCTTGTAGGGCTTCCTGGGTCTCTTTGGACAGTCACAGAAGCTCGTAGAAGGTGATCCTCGCTGGTATGTTGGCTAGCTGAGCCATCACGTTGAAGCGGTATGGGAAGTTAGAGCTTCTCGGTTTGTCTCCTCCAATCGGGCGATTGAATCGAGACTGCTTCAGGAGCTGAGCCTCTTGTGGTTACTTCTCCTTCGACTTAGTCGTAGCTTCTTTAGCAGCTACCTGCTGTTGTGCCTTTTCAGAGCGAGTGAGGGGAGTTGTTAGTACCCCCAGCTCTGACAACATCTTGTCATTCGGATTGGGGATTTCTGGGTACTTGTATCTGTACTCGTGCCCACTCCTAGTGGCGTGGACTTCAGATTCCCCTTCTGAGAGTTGGAATGTCACCATCCACTCATTATCTCCCTCCAAGACTGTGGAAGTAGCATGGCACAATTTTCCCTCCCCCTTCGACTTTTTCTTAGATGAAGAGGAAGCTGCCCATTGACCATCTTCAAGTAAGTCCGGGTGGACCCACAATACTTCACCATTCAGGGCTATATGTGGCACAAGCCCTTTTTGGTATTGTTTGAGAGGATCGTCATTCACCGTCTTCATCACCACTTTTACCACGAGCTGGGGTTTGAACCACGTCAAAGGTATCGACCCAAAACTGATCAATACTGCATTTGCTCTGACCTTCTTTTCCTTGGACGGTTTCATCGTAATGACTCCCACATCGATCAAGGCCTAGATTTTATCCTTGAGGCTGAAACATGACTTGGTGGGGTAGTGAACCGCCCTACGGTAAGCGCAGTACCTCAGGTCATTTGTCCTCTTTGCTTCCTGTTGATTCTGGATCGGAGAGAGATTGATCTTGTTATTTTCCACCAGATACTTGAAGATACTGGGAATCTCGTCATCCCTAAAAGAATAAGACTTTGGGAATCTCAGCTCTAAGGCCCTCTGCTTTTGCGGCCCTTGCCGCCACTGAGACTGGTACTGCTGTGGCGCTCATTGATGCGGTTGCTATTAGGGTTGCACTTAGAACATCTGGTTTGCAACCGCCGTTCTAGCCTGCTTCTTCCCCTTACCGCATGGAACAAAGTTGCGTTGGGGCTTCTGTAGCCAGTTGGCCTCTTTCTACCTTTTTCCTCTTCAGGAACCGTTCGGCTTGCTCTCCACGCACTTTCAGGTCCTTCCATGTAGTGGAGGGCGCTGTTCTCATTGCCTCAAGCACATCCAATACTAAGTTATTGTGGCAAATCTAGAGAATAAACTCCTCCGTAATCAGATCCCGGCCGTTCATCACCTTGC
>JBAKGM010017358.1:0-11593 GCA_037177215.1 Asparagus racemosus | reverse complement strand
CACTCAGATGGACCCTTAGGCTCTTTTGCTTGTCCCAAGTTGTCGTACGAGGATTAAGGTAATTTTTATTGCCTACATCACTGTGGCTAGGTAGGAGAAGAACGAACAAACCTCTACACGGATGACAAGCCGAGATGGATCATCGTCCAACATCATGCTCTCACTAAGTCATGAAGCATTGTTGCGGGCCCTGCAAGCAGAAGGACGAGGGTTAAACACTCTAAAATTAGAAATTGGTGTGAGTTTTGTCGGCTGAGCAGTCCGTACCTGTTGAGACAGTTCCTTGCCCTAACAGAGCCGTCGAAGGAGCATCAGTCATTGGCGCATCGACTGTCACAGTTGGTCCCTCAACCTGTACATCTGATGTAACATCAGCTGCAGTAGTTGACTCTGGAGGAGCAACAGAATGAAAAGTTCCTGTCACCAGCAAGAGACGTTTTAATTTCATTGAATTATAGCTGTACTAATCAAAGTTCGCTAGTCCTATGATTATCGAAAAAAAGAGAATCCATACCCTTAGAGGAACCAGCCTCGATATTCTCGGGAATTGCCGGCTCAGGCTCAATGTCATCGGGAAGAGAATCATCTCAGGGCGAGCCACACATCAAGTTATCCAGGGATATATCCATAGGCAAACCGTCATAATCAAAGTCTTTTATTGAGAAATCTGACATAAGAGGATGTGAGTGGATGAAGCGAAATTAGGAATCCACATTGGGCTAAAAAGACTTACCTTCTACAGCAGAGTTCGTCTCCCTAAGCCCCCCTTCCAAACTGGCTTCCTGTAAATTTTCTAAAAGAGCAAGAAGCGTAGATGTGATTAGGGGAGACACAAATTCTGAGTCATTCAATTCCCCTATTCGCCATCTAAATAGAGGATTACCAATGTTAGATGTACCTGGAATCGTTGATTCAGGTCCTATGTTAGTATTCTCAGACTCCCCTGCCATAGCTCCATGCACTTGCTAAGTGAAACTGGGCTCGACAATGTCGGGAAGGGGAAAATCAAAACTGGTGTCGCCACCCCCATATTCTCTTGCACAGGAATGAAAGCCGTGAGCTTCGGAAGTAAAGAATTAAGTAATCGAAAGGACTACAGATTGGTCGAGCATTACCTCTGTCGCTGATAGAGTCCTCGCCAGTCAAGTCCACGTCGAAGCCCCGAGGAGAGGAACGAGACTTGTGGGCTAGCTTCTTTCGCTTAGGTTGAGCCCCGACTCAAGGCTTTCCCCCGTGACGAGGGCGAACCACCTCCTTTTCTGACACTCCTAGAAGATTAAGCCAATGTCAGACCGGGTAACTATAAAAAAAATAAGGCGAAAAGAAGAAGGAGAGAGTACCAAAGTTCTCCTCATGAACTGTGGCTTCTGCTTGGTCCTCTCCTGAAGTCCCAGTGGCAGAACTGTGGATCCCCTCCTCAGTCCCGTTTGGCTGATGAGTCTGGTGGCACTTCCTCTGTGCTCAAGCAACCCTCTGGATCGTTCGAGAGTCATCTCGGGAGACCTCTTCGGCCCTCAACTCATCGAGGGACTTCACGGGAACATGCTCATTGGCCGACAAGAGCCAATTACAGTATAAATAGGTTGACTCCAGCTAGCGATCAGCACTCAGAAAGCTAAATCTAGCGCCCGTGCACCCCGTTACGCTCCACAACCACGCTCGGACGCCATCTACTAACCCGCCATGTGTTCGGAGCTGCCGGTTCAGATTCCCAACATAAAGTTGGTCATAACCAAACTGACGCGTGAAACGAGAAGGGAAATATGGCTCGATATAGCACTCATCTCTCACCCGAAAAGTGAGATAGCCCGGCTTGATGTTCGTCAGCCAATTGAAGCAGTCGACATCCAATAAAGTCTGATGTACTCTCAGTCTTTCTTTGTCGATCAAAGACTCTCCATACTGACTGGAGAATCAGGGAAAGCATCTGGAGAAGACCCAGCCCTTGTGAATTTGCAGCTGCCTCTGAACTTCTGAGAATCCACGCCCCTACCATTTGCAGTCCTCTAGTGATTGCAGAAAGGGGATTGATGGATCTGCAAGCCTCGGTGCTGACATCATATCAAGGCGGTGAAGAATGAACCAGGCCATCAAATAGGTGTTTGGGAGTTCCACCTTGACGTGAGGAATCTCATCTGACGGTTCGCCTTTCCCCTGAGTAAAGGCATCGGCTATTTGACGAAGTCCCCCGTGAATGTTAGCCACCATCACTGGAAGAAGAGACAGCTCCTTCTTGTGAGCAATCTGAACTGCGGGATAGAGTACCTCTAACAGCAAAGCGTCGCTGGGCTGACATGGCACCACGCACTTCTTCAGCCAGATGGCGAGAAAGCTGGCTAAGAGAGTCACCGGTTGAATCGGCTTTACCGCATACCATAAGAAGATTGAAAATTTAGTCCTAGCAGAAAAACCATACTCAGTACTGCCCGGGGTATAGGATTTGGCGCCAGATCTTTTGATCAACTCATGAACTTTCGAAGGAGTGAGAGGGGCCAACCCACAAATATCCTCGCTAGAGGGGCCTTCCAAGTTACTGAATAAGTAATTGGCGAACTACTTCAAGCTTGTATGTGACCTCCTCTTCGCTAACAGCTCAATCTGGGCCAGAGCAATATGATAATGGCATGTGAGATTCCCTAGAGTATCGTAGCGGCTAGGCATGCGATCCCTCAGCTGACCCAATTCTCGACTCGAAGGGAAGTATTCCTGATACAGAATCTTCCCCATGGGTAAATCTAAAACCCGATGCATCTCGTGCAAGGCTAATCCAAGCTCACCATGCCTGGTTAAGAATGTGTTCGAATCAGGATCATAGAGCTCGGATAAAGTGAAAAAGTGGCTGGCACTGATCAGAAGCCCATATATAGTGACATGGATCGCGGCGTATAAGCTACAGGCACAAAGTTCCTCACCCGATCGGCCGAGGACGTAGTTGGTCAAACGAGTCCACCAGAGCCTATCTGTAGAATGAACCTAGCCGAAAAATCTATGACCGGATGCCGGCATCTCTCGCCCCAGCTGTGCAAGACAATTCTTCAAAGTCCGAGCAGTGATGAAATACTCGTCACGAGGCAGTGATTCTAACCCCAATAAGCCAGGACGTAATCTAATAACTTGCCTCTTGAGTGAGCCTAGAACCGACTGGTGGGTAATGAACCCATAATGAATGCTATCATGCTCCTCCGTCAGGTGCCACAACATCTTCCGCGCCACGGCCTGGTGCCTCAGCTCAGTCAAACATCGATGGCGGGGTATCCAAGAAAGATATAGGAACCCCCCATCATCCTTGTATACCCACTAATCACTCTCAATGAAAGCTGCATCTGGATCCTCAACGGAGTCGCCAAATAAGCAGTCCGTCTTTCTCAAAGGCTGAGTAGAACTGGTGTCCCTCACGAGTGGTGCGTCAGTCATTAGCAATCTCAATACATGAGGACTGCCCTCAAGTACTACCTGGGTTACCTCCGCAGGCATATCCGGTGTGAACTGGGGCGAAATAAAGATGGTAGGTTCATCACAGGTGGAATAGTGATCACCGCGGCGTCCATCAACTACATGGGAAGGAAACGCTCCAGAGGGATACTCGATTGAAACAAAAAGAATCAGGGTGGGTCAAACTCAAATACAAAAATATGAGGCTTTGAACTCATCTTGCAAACCGTGAGACAAAGTCACGACTTCATAGCGGGAGAACTGATTCTGAAATGCCTTACCGGCTCGGAGGACAATATACCCCATCACATAAAGTAACGGGGTATCCTATCCTGCCGACCGTAGTACATCACAGAATCGCTCCCGTTATTGGCCAAAATATAAGCGTCGATCCTCACCAAGGAAGAATCAAGGCTATATAAGCGTCGATCCTCACCAAGGAAGAATCAAGGCTATATAAGCATCGATCCTCACCAAGGAAGAATAAATGCTATATAAGCGTCAATCCTCACCAAGGAGGAGTCAAGGCTGTGTAAGCGTCAATCCTCACCAAGGAGGAATCAAGGCTCTTCTGAATCGCCTCATCAAGGAGAACGAAGCGGGGATGCAATATGCAAATGCAAATCGGGAGCGTGTGAAAGGATGTGAAAGGCTCACTAGCAAACGATAAGGGCACGCTCTCATGGGAAGGGGTAGACGGCTAGCTCCTCAGAGCGCGTGATCTTCTCAATGATATTGAAAGCTACAAAAAGACGAAATAAAGTCAAATACGCAGTCGAAAAAGCTAAAAAATTAGCAAATATGGCAAAAAAGACCCGTTTGGTCAGGTCGTGGCCCATCGGCCACGGCTGAGGCACCAACGGGTGCCTTAGCTGGACCAAGGCCACTCTAGCACCTCAGTCACGACCGAGGCGCCCAGTGTGTCAGTCATGACCAAGGAGCCTAGCACCTCAGCCAAGGCGCTCGGCCATGGCTAAGCCAGCTGGCCACGGTTCGGCCATGGCCGAGCCCTAACCCCCTCCACCTTTGTGCGGGGGCTAAAAAAAAGAAAAAAAAGAGAGAAAAAAGAAAGAGAAGAAAAACTATATTAAACCCTAGTTTTCCTTTTTGTAAACCCTAATGTAAACCCTTGTACACATGCCTCGTAGCTCGAAAGAGATGAGACGACACGAGGTGAGAAGAAAACAAGAGAAAAAAAGAACAAGGGGGCGGCCTATGTCAGAGAAAGAGAGAGGAGATGGGTATTTATAACAGTCCCTAATAGGGCCCAAACTAGTTCTAATTAGGACTCTAATCAGTCCCTAATTAGGAGTCCTAATTGGAGCCCTATCCGGATGCCAAAACAGTACCAAATTGGCCCGTTAATTGGCTCCTCCTCTCCTCCACACATCTAAGGGATCCTAGATAATTTTTTAGCAAAATTATTGCCGCATGAAGGCCACTTCACGTCCGGTTAAATTGATATAAGCTCCAAAATTACTCTAAGAAGGTACACGAGTATAAACTATTTCCTATTTTGGCCGAGAAGTTCCTAGAGATTATTTTTATAAAATTTTCTTAAGGATAACTCGCCAACCTCGAAATGGGTATATGAGGATAAACTATTTCTCAAAAACGCCTGTAAACGCATGAGTATAAACTATGTTGATGCCGGGCAATGCGTCGCCGCTGGAGCATTCGCTGATCAACGGTTCAAATCTAAATAAAATTGGATGCCAGTCAACACGTCGCACTCGCCGATTGAAGGCTAAAATTCTACACATATTTCAACGCCAATCAATGCATCGCAACAAAGAATTCCCCAGTTTACTAAGGAGTCCCGTAAAAAGTTGGATGGTCAATTGGACGGCAACTCACCAACACGAGTCAGATTCAAACGAAGTCAATCAGCTTCAAGATTCTAACAACGGTCAGACAAAAAATACAGCGCCGTAACACCTTCAGCTATCCTACAAAAAAACTAGAGAATCTGAAAGGATTGAAGGAATTGAATACTAATGCTAATCTCAAAATGCATCTATCAACTTCAGGTCAAGATCTCGACAACGGTCAGATAAAAAATGTAGTACCGTCATGCTTTCAGCTATCCTACAAAGAACTAGAATATCTGAAAGTAGTGGAGAGATCGAACACCGAAGCCATTCATAGGTCCTGTCACACAAACTGAAGGTTGAGGCTTATCATATCCAAAGTATTCCAGGCTCGTCAAAAAATCAAGTTTGAGACACTTTAGAGGGGGTATCTGTAGGCGTTGAAAATTGCTCATCAGTACCCGGACGAAACTCGTGACGGTAGATTGACAACTGGCGACCCATCTAATGATGCGACCAAGAACCGCTAACGACGTAACTGCACCGCAAAACGCATAAAGCGAGTCGACGAACATATGAAGTGAGTCGGCAAGGCGTACGAGTTAACGAAGCGACGTATCGTGGAATAAATCTAACAACGAAGCTTTAGATCAGCGAGATATGACAAAGTGAGTTGATCAGACTCGAACGTCAACGAGACAGAATCAACCAGACTTAACCCATCGATGGGATTGAACCGATCGAGTTCTGAGTCAGCGAGAAAATCGATCGGATATAGACTTAAACACAATGGCAACACCATCAAAAGAAAACTATGCTTGAAAAATGCCAGAAAACTTTGAAAAAACACTGAAATAGCACCTCGGCCAAGGCCGAGAAACCATTTGGTGTCTCAGCCAAGTTGGCCGAGACACCTAGGTGCCCAGCCACATACCCCCCCTCTTGCCTATAAATAGGAGAGGGGGGTCTTCAGTTTAAAAGGTTGGATTTTTGGAATTCTTGGGCGAGGTCTACGAGAGCTTTTTACACAGATCCGAGTATCTGCAAGATCAAAAGGCCAGATCCAGATCCCGTGCAAAGGAAGAACTCCTTCCAAGTCAGATCTATGCAGCGTGGAAGAGAATCAAGACTAGATCTACGTCGATCCAGGTCAGATTTACAATTCTACCCTCTAGATTAAGCTTCGTCTTAATCTCAGGGTCTAGTGCGTGACTTCACTTAGTCGATTTCACCCACTCCGGCGATCATCTCCTTCGTGAGTTGATCCCCGTCGGTATTTTATTTCCTTCGGGAAAAAAATACCTCAGATTTGTAGATCTAGCATCTGGATCGGATCACGCGGTGGTCCACGGACGCAAAAAGTCTCCGGCACTGGCAAAGAGACCCACGCAAGCAAGGATCTGATAAACAGATCCTGCATTTGTTCAACTAGGGTAGAAAGTTGTGATCTTTTTCAGTTTTCATTATAAGCCTTATAAAAAGGTGAGATTTTTATTTGAATTTCGTTGTAAGCAAAATAAGTTGTAACAGATTCGAATCAATGACAATCGACACACGTTTCCCCTTGAACATGTAGTACATATTTATTTTCTTGCATAGTTTAGATTTTCTTTTATGTTCATTTATTTTTGCAATTTAGATTTATTTTTATATTCATGGTTTAGATCTTTATTTCTTTGTTCTTATTTTCCTTTTTATAATTTGTTTTTATTTTTCTTATTTTCATCCTCTATAGTTTTTATTTTATTTTGTTTTTAATTTCAATAATGTGGAACTAAAATCTTGTAGGATTTCTAGAGTTGTATGAAATTAGTTTGATTTCTTTTATAATTTATGGATTACTTTCTTGCACTTAAAATGATCATGTTTAGGATAATCAACTAAAAACCTAATTGGTAGAAGAAGAATTTGATAATCTATATGTATCTTGAGTGGTTTGATAGGTTATGCTTATAAATTCTACAATTAATATCTAGTTGTTATTCTTTTTATGGATGTTAATTTTACTTTGATGATAATTTAATTGGTTATACTTTCCTTAAATGGTTTGATAGTCTATGCTTAATAAATCCAAAGTAAAATATGATAAAAAGAAAATAATTCATATTTTCTAAGTGAAATTGACTAGTGGATTCAATTATTTCATGTCATTATTTTTGTATTATTCTCTTGCATTTTTATTTTGTAGTATAGATTTATTTTCTTGCATAGTTTAGATTTTCTTTTATGTTGTTTTATTTTTGTAATTTAGATTTATTTTTATATTCATAGTTTAGATCTTTATTTCTTTGTTCTTATTTTTCTTTTTGCAATTAGTTTTTATTTTTCTTTCTTTCATCCACTCTAGTTTTATAATTTCTTTTGGTTGTAATTTCAATAATGTAGAACTAAAATTTTATAGGATTTCTAGAGTTGTATTGAATTAGTTTGATTTCTTCATAATTTGTGGAATTCTCTCTTGTGCTTAAAATGATCATATTTTGGATAATCAACTAGAGAACTAATTAGTAGAAGAAGAATTTAATAATCTACACTTATCTTGAGTGTTTTGATAGGTTATGCTTATGAATTCTATAATTAATATCTAGTTGTTGTTCTTTTTATAAATGTTAATTTTACTTGGATGATAATTTGATAGGTTATACTTTCTTCAAGTGATTTGATAGTCTATGCTTAATAAATCTAAAGTAAAATGTGATAAAAAGAGAATAATTAATATTTTCTAAGTGAAATTGACTAGTGGATTCAATTCTAGATTCCTCATATCTCTAATGGAATTCCTCTTTTTTACTTTTGTGATTTTCCTCTTTATTCTTGATTTTCCTTTTTTCCTTTTTTCCTCTAATTTCTTCTCCCCTCTTAATCTAGTTTTGTTTTATGTGCATATAATCTCACCCACTCTCTTTATCTCTCCATAATTGTCACTCTTAATTGTCCACATAGCACACACTTAGAAACTAATTTTGATTATCTCCTACAACACCTTCTTCGAGGAATCGACATCTTTTATACTATAACTTGATAGTCGTGCACTTGCAACTAGGTTTTATTTATTTCCTATCAAGTTTTTTAGCGCCGTTGCCAGAGAAGGTGCATATAATTAGGATTTTTCTATTTTGATTCTTTAATTTGTGTGTTTTCTTGTGAAAGTACCACTTTGAAGATTGAAGATCGAGAATTGAAGAATGAATATTAAAGATTGAATATTTGCTTGAAAAGGTAAGTCCTCTTTCTAGTATGTTTAATTTGACCCCTTTAGTTAGTTTCTCACAATTAGCGACAATTAGGATCTAGTTTTTTAAAATAAAAATAAAAATTTTTATTATGTCAACCCTAATAAAGTTCACTCTCTACTTGGACAATTACTAACAAGATAATAAATTCAAATAAGTGCTTTGTTTCTCACATTTGTTTAATTGTTAACCTTAATTTTTTTTAAAAATTATTTTTGCATCATTTTATAGTTGCTTTTAATTCCTAGGGTTGCATTGCATATAGTAGTAGGACTTCACCAAAGTGATTTGAATATTTTGATTTGAGCACTCACTTGAAAATACTTTTAAGGGCAAACACCCACTAATTAGGATGAGGTAAGGGATTTCATCACCCCTTCCTTATCCCACAAATCATTAATTCCTCACTTCACAAACTCATGCCTGTAAAACTCATTACACATTAGTCTCTAAGGATTCGAGCTCATTAATGAATAAGAAATCCTTAAGTAAGCCGGTTTAAGTTTACTTGAATCCGTTGTTGTCTAAGGTAAGGTTTAGAGGTTGCGTAAAGTACTCCGTAATAAATGAGGTACTTAATTGGTCTTTAACCTCCTTCTAGTACTATCCTTAGCTGGCTAACTAACCGAGTAAACTTCAATCTTTTCACTAAATAAGTTTTTAGTTAGGAGCTAGTCTAGTTGAGTCTAGGCTTAATCTTAGAATTAATGGTGATTGATATAAAATGTTCGCTCTTGATTTGTTTTAGTTAGGTTTCTTTTCTTTTATCCTTATCCTTCTTCTCATTATCTTTTAGGTCTTTTAGTTTTTCTCTAAAATAATAAAAAACCTAACTTTTATTTTTCTTAGAATTTTTTTCCTTTTCCCTTCTTAGTTAAAAATGTATTTTAAAAATCTAAAAAGAATTTGTTTGGTGTATGTAAGTTTGGATTAGGGATAATTCCAATCGTTTAATCCATGTTGAACTATTTTTTGAGGCCAAAGAAATGGCTAATACTAATTTACCCGTTCTTCAAGATATATGTTATTCAACTAGGAATAGAATTCCATCTTGAATTAAGCTACCCGATGTCAATGTAACTAATTTTGAGCTTAAACGGCATTTCATAAGCATGCTTCTAAAATTCATAAAACTAAAGACGCTTACATTTATATCTCTAAATTTGAGAAAGTTTTCTTATGATTAAGATTAGGGAACTATGTGAGGATGAGCTTAAACTTAGATTTATTCTATTTGCTCTTAAGGACAAAGCCAAGAAATGACCATATAACTTACCCACAAATTCTATCTCAACCTGGGATGATTTTTTTGCGATTTTTTTGAAGAAATTTTTCCCTATCCATAAAACAGTTACGCTTATAAATAACATTCATTATTTTAAGATAGTCACAGGGGAGCCATTCTGGAAGTATATTGATAAGTTTAAGGATCTTCTTATCTAATATCCTCACCACTGTCTAAAAAGTAGTGATTATGCCAAATCATCTATAAAGAATTGGATTATTCTTCAAAAACTTTTTTAGAATCGATGTGTCAAGGGGATTTCACGAAGAAAAATGTCAATGAAGTTTGAAAATTTTTAGAGAGTTTATCCGAGAAAATCATGCAGTGGAAATACTATGATGAAAGAGTTTCATCAGTTCCCTAACCTAAATCTGGTGGTCATTTTCTTAGAGTCAAACATAGCCTCTAAAGCAAAGATGGCTACAATCCTACATAGGTTAGAAGCCTTAGAAATCAAAGAATGAGCTCCAGCTCAAACCAATTAAGTTTCTACCTCAGGTTGTCATAACTGTCTTTCTTCAACTCTTGTTTTAGAGGAATGTTCTCTCTTAGAAAATAATCAACCACTAGGTTAGGTAAACGCTACACTCTAGTATCCCGTGAATGATCTATTTTCTCCAACCTACAATTCAAGTTGGAGAAATCACTCAAATTTTGCATGGAATCAGGGAAGCTACTTTGAAAATCAAAACTTCACTCCCACTGCAACCCAACAATTTTCTAGTGGAAACATAGTTCCTTTCAATTCACAAAACAATTTCCAACAACTGAATTTACCTTATCTAAATCAGCCTCCTCACCATCAATTTGGAAATCATATTCCTTTGAGTTCTAATCATGATAAACATCTCGGTGTCTTAGAAAAGAGTTTAAAGACCATGGTTAAAGCCTCTACACAGACCACCAACTTGTTGACTAATACATCCAACACTTTGAATTCCTTTATGCAAACAACAGGACAAATGCTCAATTTCAACACCTAAGCCAAAGATAGGTTAGAAACCCAACTTGGTCAACTAGCTAGTGCTGTAAGTGAGAGAGAGAAGGGAAAATTTTTGAGTCAACTCGTGGTCAACCCAAAGGACATGGGATCAAGCTCAACCTACCAAGCTCAAGTGAATGCAATCCATTCACTACTGTCTAAAAAACAAGTCAATAATTAAATTAGAATGCCTCCAAGTCAAACTCTTGAACCTGAACAAACTCTCTCTCTCATTCTGATAACTCTATTCAACAATCACCCCCTTTCAATGACTAAGAACCTGAACCCGAACATGAGCTCAATTTTGATAGGTTTAAACTAGTTGCTCCCTTTCCAGATAGACTCATGCCTAAGAAAAACTTGCCTCAAGTAGAGAAAATCTTAAAACTTTCAAGCAGGTTAAAGTCAGCATTTCTCTCTTAGATGTAATTCAAGAAGTTCCTTCTTATGCAAAATTTCTAAAAGATTTGTGCACTAAGAAGAGAACAATAATTGTTTCGAAGAAAGTTTTTCTTGTAGCCAATATCAGTGACATGCTCTCAAAGCCCATATGTTTGAAATATAAGGATCCTAGTTGTCCTATTATCTCATGTGTCATTGAAAATACCTTTATTGATAAGGCACTTTTAGACTTAGGGACCAGTGTCAATTTACCTCTGTTGATGCTCAAACTTACGCTCAGATCAAACAGTCATTAATCACGGGTGGATCAGAGTTTAGTGATGTGGGGCTCGTTTCTCCTCCTAATACTACGCCCGGCAGCTACTCTTAATACCGAGGAACACCTGTGGAAGGGTCGGAGTTGGGATCTCCGGTGGCCACTCCGACGATCAAGTCAGTATGTGAAAGA
>JBAKGM010017347.1:0-11594 GCA_037177215.1 Asparagus racemosus | reverse complement strand
TATATATATATAGCTGGGCACCAATAAAACTTCCCTTGAACTCCAAGATGGTTCTATCTTACTAAGCCTAAGCTGACCAAGTTAGAGCAGTATTTCCATACTTAATGACCTAAGCCGAATTAGGCTGGGATCTAATGGCTAAGAACCCGTTAAATGGTCATTTAGAAAGCCCGATAAAGTAGAACAAAATCACCGAGGAATAAAGAGTGTATATATATTTCTAGGCTAAAATCAATAATTTGTGGCTATGTTTAGTCATTCTTGCGCATTGGTACATAATTTCGTGGAGTCCTAACTTCACGAGTTCCCAAGGTATAACTCCTGATTTTGATTTCATGAGCCATAACCCCAAATTATTCACCATTTTAGTTGTTTTGACCTGTTGGCAAATAATTTTGCAGAGTCCAAACTTCACGATTTCATGAGATATAACCCACGATTTTTGAAATTTTTTTTCTTTTGATCCAATGGCATATAATTTCATAGAGTTTAAAATTCACGATTTCATGAGCTAACCCATATTTTTTGACTTTGTTTTAGTTATTTTCACCCATTGGCAAGTATTCATGAAGTCCAAAATTAAAGATGTCATCAGCTATTACCTATGATTATTAGCCATTTTTAGTCGTCTCGACCCATTGTTAAATATTTTGGCAGTAGCCAAAATTCATGATTTCGTGAAATATAACACATGATTATTGGTGAATTTTAGTCAATTCGACCTATTGACAAATAATTTCGTGTAAATTAAAATTCACGATTTCATGAGCTATTATTCATGATTATTGGACATTTAGTCTTTTCAAACTATTGCTAAATAATTTTAGACTTCACAAATTCATGAGCAATAACCAATGGTTTTCCGCCATTTTTACTTGTTTCAACTCATTGGCAAATATTGTCGTGAAGGTCATAATTCACGATTTTATGAGCTATAACTCACAATTTTTAGGGTTTTGACTGATCATTTTGACTGGTTACGAGTAATTTCGCGGAGGCCCAAATTCAAGATTTTATGAGCTGCAACCCCCGATTTTCAAACACGTGTAGTCTCTTAGACCTATTGTCAAATAATTTTGTAGAGGTCAAAATTCACGATTTCATGAGATATAACCCATGATTTTTGGCCATTTTACTCATTTTGTACTGTTGTCAAATAATTTCACAGAGGCTAAAATTTATGATTTTGTGATCTATAGCCTATGGTTTTTAGCTATTTTTAATTATTTCAACCCATTGGCAAATAATTTTGTGGAGTCCAAACTTCACAGTTTCATGAGCTATAACTCATGATTTCTTGCATTTTAAAATTGTTTTGACCCGTGGACAAGTAATTTCATAGTGGCCAAAATTCAAGATTTCATGGGCTATAACTCATGATTTTTGGGCATTTTTAGTTATTTCAACCCGATAGTAAATAATTTTGCGGAGGCCAAAATTTACAATTTCATGAGCTACAAACCAGAACTTTTAGCCATTTCTAGTCATTTCAACCTAGTGGTAAATAATTTTGAGGGGACCAAAACTCATGATTTCATAAACTATAACCCCATAATTTTTAGTTATTTTTAGTCATTTCATCCCATTGGTAGATAATTTTGCAGAGGCCAAAATTAATGATTTCATGAGCTATTTCCCATGATGTTTGGCCATTTTTAGTCATTTTGATATTTTTTCAAATAAATTCACGGAGATGAAAATTCACAATTTTGTGAGCTAAAACCCGCAATTTGTGGTATGTTTAGTCATTTGGACCTATTGGCAAATAATTTTGTAGAGTCCAAACTTTACAATTTCATGAGGTATAAACCCCAATTTGTGACAATGTTTAGTCATTTCGACCCGTTGGTAAATAACTTTGTGGAGTCGAAATATCCAGATTTCATGAGATATAACCAATGATTTTAGGCCATTTCTAGTCATTTCGATTCAATGGTAAATAATTTTATGTAGTCCAAACTTTAAAATTTCATGAGCTTTAACCTATGATTTTTGGTCCTTTTTAGTTGTTTTGACCCATTAGCAAGTAAATTCACGAAGTACAAAATTAAAGATTTTATTAGCTACCTACAATTTTTGGCCATTTTTACTCGTCTCGACCAGTTGTCAAATATTTTGTCAAAGTCCAAACTTCACAATTTCATGAGCTATAACCCTCGATTTTGACAATTTGTAGTCATTTCGACCCATTAACAAATAATTTGTAGAGTCTGAACTTGATTATTTCATGAGCTATATTTCACAATTTTTGGTCGTATTTAGTTGTTCTGACCCCTTAGCAAATAATTACAAGGAGTTAAAATTTCACGATTTCATGAGTTGTAACTCATTATTATTTGCTATTTTCAGTCTTTTCAACCCATTGGTAAATAATTTGCGGAGGCTAAAATTCCTTATTTCATGAGCTATTACTCATGATTTTTGGTAATTTTTAGTCATTTTTACCCATCATCAAATAATTTCAGAGATGCTAAAATTTACAATTTCATGATCTATAACCCATAATTTTTCACTTTTTTAGTTGTTTCGACCCATTGGCATAATTTCGAGGAGTTCTTCATGATTTCACGAGCTATAATCCATAATTTTTAGAATTTTTAAAATCATTTCGACCTGTTGACAAGTGATTTCGCAGAGGCCAAAGTTCAAGATTTCATGGACTAACCCATGATTTGTGACCATTTTTAGTTGTTTCAACCGTAAGTAAGTAATTTCACGAAGGCCGAAATTCATGATTTCATGAGTTATTTTGCACGATTTTTTGCTCATTTTAGTCATTTTGACCAGTTGTCAAATAATTTCGCGATGGTCAAATGTCATGATTTTCTGAGCTTGAACCCTCGATTATTGGCTATTTTTAGTAATTTCAACTCCTTCACAAATAATTTCGCGGTGACCAAAGTTCATAATTTTATGAGTTATAATCCATGATTATTGGTCATTTTTAGTCGTCTTGACCCATTGGCAAATAGTTTCTTAGAGGCTAAAATTTATGATTTCATGAGATATAGCCCATGATTTTTGGCTATTTTTAGTTATTTCGGACCAATAGTAAATAATTTTGGCGGAGTTCAAATTTTACGATTTCATGAACTATAACCCATAATTTTTTGCCATTTTCAGTTGTTTCCATCGATTGACAAATAATATTTCAGTTGTTTTCATCGATTGATAAATAATATCGTGGAGTCCAAACTCAACAATTTCATGAGCTAAACCTAATATTTTTAGCTATTTTATTTGTTTTCACTCATTAGCAAATAATTTTGCAAAGGCAAAAATTCATGATTTCATGAGTTATAATGCAATGTTTTGGCCATTTTTCGTTGTTTCGACCTATTAATAAATAGTTTTGTGGTGGCCAAAGTTCACGATTTCATGAGCTATTAACAGTAGTTTTTGTTTACTTTTAGTCTTTTCAAGCATGTCAAATAATTTTGTGGATGCCAAATTAATGATTTTGTGAGCTATAACTCATGATTTTTTTGCTATCTTTAGTTGTTTTGACCCATTGGCAAATAAATTTGCGAAGTCTAAACTTCACGATTTTATGTGCTATAACCCATTATTTTGGTCAATTTTAGTCGAATAGACCCATTAGCAAATAATTTTGTGGAGTCTAAATTTCATAAATTTATGAGCTATAATACATGATTTTTAGCCATTTTTAGTTATTTCGACCTCTTGGCAAATAATTTCCTAGAGTCCAAACTTCACGATTTTATGTGCGATCCATGATTTTTTTGCCATTTCTAGTTGATTTGACCCATCAGCAAATAATTTTGTGTAGGCCACACTTCGCTATTTCATGAGTTATAATTCATAGTTTTTAACTAGTTTTAGTCGTTTGGGCCCATTGGTAAATAATTTTGCTATGACCATAATTCGCGATTTCAGGACCTATTACCCACGAATTTTGACCAATTTTAGTTGTTTCGACCTATTGTCATATAATTTCACAGAAATTACAATTCATGATTTCATAAGCTATAAGGTATAATTTCCCTAGTTATTTTGACATATGGGCAAATGATTTTTTGTAGGCAAAAATTTATAATTTTATGAGCTATAACGCACAATTATTGTATTTTAAAGTCAATTTGGCCTGTTAAAGTAATTTTGCAAGGGTTAAAATTCAAGATTTCATGGGCTGTAACCCATGATTTTTGGTAGTTTTTAATCATTTTGACCATTAGAAAATAATCCTGTGGATACCAAAATTCATGATTTCAAAAGGTATAACGCATAAGTTTTGGCTGTTTTTAGTCGTTTTGATCCACAATCAAATAATTTTGTAATGACCAAAATTCATGATTTCCTGAGCTATAACTCACGATTTTTAGCCATATTCAGTCATTTCAACCTTTTGGCAAACAACTTTTCAGTGACCAAAATTCACGATCTCATGAGCTATAACCCATAATTATTGGTATTTTTAATCATTTTGCCCTATTGGTAAATAATTTCATGAAGGGAAAAGTTCAGCATTTCATGAGCTATAAACCACGGTTTTTGGCCATTTTAGTCATTTTAAACCAATGATAAATAATTCTATGGAGTCTAGATTTCGTGATTTTATGACCTATAGCCCATAATGTTTATCCATTTTTATACACTCAAGGGAAACGGATTTCACGAAATTTAAATTCTACAATTTCATGAGGTATAACCCATTATTTTAAAAGTTTTTAATCATTTTGACCCATTTAAAAAATATTGCGGAGTAAACATTTCATGATTTTATTAGCTATAACTCACGATATTTACCATTTTTAGTCATTTTGATGCATTGGCAAATAATTTTGCCAAACTTCACGATTTAATTAGCTATAACCTATGATTTTTTTTACCATTTATAGTTATTTTGACCCATTGTCAAATAACTTCGTAGAGTCCAAACATTAGGATTTTATGAGCCATAAGCCATAATTTTTAGCTATTTTTAGTTGTTTCAATCCATTGACAAACAATTTCATGGAGGCTAAAATTCTTGATTTTGTGAGCTATAACTTTCAATTTTTTAGCTATTTATAGTCATTTCAACCCATTAGCAAAAACATTTTTGGAGTTTAAACTTCTTAATTTCATGAGCTATAACGCATGATTTTTGACCATTTCTAGTCATTTTAGCTTAATGAGAGATAACATTTCGGGGTCCAAAATTTAAAATTTCATGAGCTATAATCTATAATTTTTTATTCTAGTGGTTTTGGACTCATTGGGAAATAAAATCACGAAGTCAAAAATTAAAGATTTCATGAGCTATTACCTACAATATTTGGGCTCTTTTAATCATTTCGACCCATTGTCAAATATTTTCGTAGTGCCCAAAATTAACGATTTAATAAGTAATCATCCAAAATTTTTAGTGATTTTTTGTCATTTGAACCCGTTGTCAAATAATTTCACGAAAGCCAAAATTTACAATTTCATGAACTATAGCCCATGATTATTGGATCATTTCGTACCATTGGTAAATAATTTTGTGGAGTCTAAACTTCACGAATTTAGGAGCAATAACTAAGCTATTTTCAGTCATTTCTATTCGTTGTTAAATAATTTTGTGGAGGGCAATATTAAAGATTTCATGAGCTATAACTCACAATTTTAGGCCATTTTTAATAGTGTCAAACTATTATTAAATAAATTTGTGTAGGCCTAAATTCATGATTTTGTGGCTATAGCCTATGATTTTTGGACATTTTTTGCTGTTCTGACCCATTGGTTAATAATTTTGTGAAGGCCAAAGTTCATGATTTCATGAGCTATATAATCCATGGTTTTTTAGCTATTTTTAGTCATTTCGACATGTTGGCAAATAATTTTGCGGATGTCAAAATTCACAATTTTATGAGTTATAATTCATAATTATCAGTATTTTTAGTTATTTCGACCCGTTGTCCAATAATTCTGTAGTTGCTAAAATTCATGATTTCCTAAGCTATAACCCATGATTTTTGGTCATTTTTAGTTTTCTCAACCTCTCGACAAATAATTTCGTAGTGGCCATAATCCATGATTTTTTTGCCACTTTTCATCATTTCAACATGTTGGCAAATAATTTCGTGGAGGAAAAAATTCAATATTTTATGATTTGTAACCCATGATTATTGGCCTTTTAGTCATTTTAAACCAATAGTTAGTAATTTTATGGAGTCTAAACTTCACGATTTCATGAGCTATATACCTGCAATTTTTTGCCATTTATAGTCATTTCAACCTAGTGGCCAATAATTTCTCGGATGCCTCATGATTTCGTGAGCTATAACACAAGATTTTTGGTCATTTTTTGTCGTTTCGACCCATTGGTAAATTATTATGAAGATGTCAAAATTCACAATTTCATGAGTTATTAACTACAAAGTTTGGACATTTTAGTCATTTCGACCCGTTATCAAATAATTTTGTAGAGACATAAATTTATAATTTTATGGGCTATAACCAGTGATTTTTGCTATTTTTAGTTATTTCGACCATTTGGCAAATAATTTCGGAGAGTACAAACTTAACGATTTTATAAGCTATAACCCACATTTTTTTACCATTTTTAATTGTTTCAGCCCATTGGGAAATAATTTCGTGGAGTTCAAACTTCACTATTTCATGAGCTATAATCACCAAATTTTAGCCATTTTAGTCGTTTTGACCCGTTGGTAGATAATTTCGTGAAAGCTAAAATTCACGATTTTCATAAGATATAAACCATGATTTTTGGTCATTTTTAATCCTTTCGACCCATTGGTAACTAATTTTATGGGAGGCTAAAATTCTCAATTTCATGAGCCATTACGCATGATTTTTGGCCATTTCTAGTTATTTCCACTCATTGGCAAAAAATTTTGTGGATGCTAAAATTCATGATTTCATGAGTTGTAATCCATGATTTTTGCCTATGTTTAGTCATTTTGACTGAATGATAAATAATATCAAGGAGCCCAACTTCATGATATCATGAGCTATAACTCATGATTTTTGGCCATTGCATCGATTTCAATCCATTAGCAATTAATTTCGTAGTGCCCAAACTTCACAATTTTATGAGCTTTAACTCATAATTTTTGACCAATTCTACTTGTTTCAACCCATTGGTAAATAATTTTATGTAAGCCAAAATTTATGATTTTATGAGTTATAATCCACAAATTTTAGGTATTTTTAGTCGTTTTGACACATTGGCAAATTATTTCTCAGAGGCCAAATTTCTTAATTACATGAGCTATAAACCATAATTTTCCCCTTTTTTAGTCATTTTGAACAATCCATTGTTAAATAATTTTACGGAGGCCCAAATTCACGATTTCATGAGCTATTATCTACGATTTTTGGTCCTTTCTAGTTGTTTCCACCCATTATCAAATAATTTTGTGGAGGCCAGAATTCACGAGTTCTTGAGTTATAATCCATAATATTTGCCTATGTTTAGTCATTTTGACCAAATGACAAATAATTTCAAGAGCCCAACTTCATGATTTCATGAGCTATAACCCATGATTTTTGGCCAATGTAGCCATTTTGACCCATTAGCAATTAATTTTGCGGGGTCAAAACTTTACAATTTTATGAGCTTTAACCCACATTTTTTGACCATTTCTAGTTGTTTCAACAATTGGCAAATAATTTGGCAGAGGTCAAAGTTTACGATTTTGTGAGTTATAACCGAAGACTTTCAGCTATTTTTAGTCATTTTGACACATTGACTAATAATTTTTCGCAAGCTAAAATTTATGACTTCATAAGTTATAACCCATGAATTTTGACATTTTTAAGTCATTTTGGCCATTGGCAAATAATTTCGTAGTGGCCAAAATTTACGATTTCATGAGTTATAACCCACGATTTTTGGCTCTTTTTAGTTATTTTGGCAATAATTTTGCGATGACCAAAATTCTTGATTTCCTAAGCTATAGTCATGATTTTAAGCCATTTTTAGTCATTTCGAACCATTGGTTAATAATTTTGTGAGAGGAAAAATTCACTATTTCATGAGTTATAAACCAAGATTTATGATCATTTTTAGTCATTTCAAACCTATGGGAAATAGTTTTGTAGAGTCTAAACTTCAAGATTTTATGACCTATAACCTACAATTTTTTTAGCCAATTTTAGTCGTTTCCACCTACTGGTAAATAATTATGCAGAGTATAAAATTTATGATTTTTAGAGCGAGCGCATGTTTTTTGGGCTATTCTTAGTCAGTTCGACCCATTGAAAAATAATTTTGTGAAGTCCAGAATTTATATTTTCTTGAGCTATAAGCATTGATTTTTGTCCAATTTCGTACATTTTAACCCTAGAGAAAAAAAATTCGTAGAGTCCAATTTTCATAAGCTCTAATCAATACTTTTTTAAAATTTTAGTCATTTCAACACATTAAAAAAATCGCAAAGTCAAAACTTCACGATTTCTTGTGCTATAATCCACAACTTTTAGCCAATTTTTAATCATTTTGGCACATTGGTAAATAATTTCGTAGAGTCCAAACTTCATGATTTCATGATCTATAATCAACGATTTTTATCCATTTCTCGTTGTTTTGACTCATTGATAAATAAATTTGTGGAGACTAAAATTCATGATTTCGTGAGCTATAACGCATAATGTTTTGCCATTTTTTGTCATTTCAACCCACTGCTAATTATCTTTGTGGAGGAAAATATTCATAATTTTCTGAGCTATTAACCATGATTTTTGTCCATTTATAGTTATTTTGACCTGTTGTAAAATAATTTCGCTGAGGGTAAAATTAATAATTTTATGAGCTATAATCTATGATTTTTTGGCTATTTTAAGTTGTTTCAAACCATTGGCAAATAATTTCATGAATTTTAAAATTCACAATTTTGTGAGCTATAAGGTATGATTTTTAACCATTTTTAGTTGTTTATACCTACCGGGAAATAATTTTGCGGAGACCAAAATTCAAAATTTCATGAGCTATTAACCATATTTTTGTCTATTTTTGGTCATTTTGACTCTTTGTCAAATAATTTTGAGGAGGCTAAAAATTAATGTTTTTGTGAGCTATAACCCATAATTTTTAGCTATTTTCAGTCATTTCCCAACGGACAAATAATTTCGCGGAGCCCAAACTTTACTTTTTTATGAGCTACAACCTATGATTCTTACTATTTTTAATCATTTCAATCCAATAGTAAATAATTTCAAGGAGTCTAAATTTTATGATTTCATGAGCTATAATCCACGATTTTTAGCCACTGCAAGGCGATTCAACGAACTGGTAAATAATTTTTCGAGGCTAAAATTCATAATTTCATGAGCTATAAACCATAGTTTTTTGCTTATTTGAGTTGTTTTGACCCATCGATAAATAATTTTATAGATGTTTAAATTCACGATTTCATGAGCTGTAATCCATGATTTTTAGCCATTTTAAGTCATTTTGACTCGTTGTGAAATAATTTTACGGTGGAAAGAATTCATGATTTCCTGTGCTATAACCCATTATTTTTAGACATTTTTATTCATTTCAACCCCTTGCCAAATAATTTCGTGGTAGCCAAAATTCACGATTTCATGAACTATAATCTGTAATTATTGGACATTTTTTACTATTTCAAACCATTATTAAATAATTTTATAGAGGCCATTCATGATTTTATGATCTATAACCCATAATATTTTACCTTATTTTTTTTTTATCATTTTGACCTATTGGAATATAATTTCGCAAAGAGAAAAATTCAAGATTTCATGAGTTATATAACCACATTTTTGGCTATCTTAATCGTTTTCACATCTTATAAATAATTTCACAGAGTCCAAAATTAAAGATTTTTAAAGTAGTAATCCATATTATTTGGCCATTTTAGTCCTTTTGGGCCATTGAAAAATAATTTTGTGGAGTCTAAAAGTCACATTTTCTTGAGCTATACGCCATGATTTTGTCCATTTTTGTACATTTTGACCCAAAGGAAAATTTTCATGAAAGCAAAATTCATGATTTCTTAAGCTATAACCAATGACTTTTTAACTTTATATTCATTTTAACCTGTAATACCCAATATTGTTTTATTAGATGTAATTATGTATCATGCATGAAGGTTTTATCTTAAGGCCCACATTGTTTTTATTTTTGTTTTTGTTTTTGTTTTCTTAGAAAGACCAATTAGTTACCAAACAAGCCCATTAGCCTAAAACCTTCAACTCTAAATTTTTCTCAACCACCTCACCACTTCCTGTAGATTTTTTTTCACGTAGAGGAAGAATCAAGAATCAAATCTTTAAGTAACCAACCCCCATCCTAGAAAATCTTTAACTACATAATAATTTATCTATAAAATGTCTATCCATCTCCTCTACCTTTTCTTTGCAGTAACTCCCAGAAAAAAAACAATTGAAAATAAAAAGGAGAGAACGGAAAAAAACTTTTTAAGAGAGGATCGGGTACTCAAGGAGAAGGAATGGATAGAGATTTCAAATTTTAGAGTTCAATTATTAGTTTGGCAAGCATTTCTTACCCTAAACTCTTTGATTTTCTTAATGATCTTATCCAATTACTAGTATTCTCCTCCTATAGTTATGAAAATTAATTTGTCGATAGTTTTTATTACATTGTTTTTACCATAATATTTTATGAATAATCTTTTATCCTTTATGCATATATATTTTTTTGGGCAGGTATTTCTTTTATCGTTTATCCTAGAATTTTATTCATTCAAATTTAGATTTATTTTCTTATTGGGAATGTAGGTACTTGGTTATTCTAAGTTTTCAAAAATCACATGCAGATGAAATTCCTTGTAGACTTTATGAATCATATATTGCATGCTTTGGGGAAATTTCTGAGTAAAATTTTAAAATATTCTTTACATTTTAGGATTTATTACAATTTCTAGGTAATGATATTCAATAAGATAACAACTTCCTTTTTCAATGGAAATTTTCTTATGCAAGAATTTTCCTAATCAAATAATAAATTATTATTTTCAATTATGAGTTCTCTAACTAAAACCTTTTTATTTTGGTCAGTATATTTTTGTAATAATAATAATAATTTTAAAGTTTTTCTAACTTTTTTTTAGATTATAGTTATAACAGAGAATAGTCTTAAATAGATTTTGGCAGTCACTTTTTCATAAACTAATGTTTGAAGTTGTGGTTAGGTGGGTTAGTTGTTAGTCCTTAGGTTCATGGGTTCGAATCCTTTCCCCCATCATTTTTCTTCAAAAACTCTTTGGGTCTGTTGTGAATTCAAACCCAACACAGTTAGGATCCAATATCAAATTCCAGACCCGTTTGGGTTTATAACTTAAATTACAAACCCGTTTAGGCCTTTTACTCACCAAAAATTAGTTTTGGTACCGTTTGACCTATTTTGACACTAAATAATTATATTACGTTATTTATTTATTTATTTATTTTTATGTTTATCTTTTTCCTTTTGGGCTATGGTGAATGAGAATATTATTTGATCACTTGATGTTTGTTGGACCACCTAATGATATGTTTGATCACCTAGTGACATTTATTAGGGCAACTGTGCATGAAGACGACTTTCGTCAAAAATATGATTCATAAGCGTGCTATCATAGCATGGCTATACTCTCGACATCGATATCCCGGTGTGAGGATTT
>JBAKGM010017336.1:0-11594 GCA_037177215.1 Asparagus racemosus | reverse complement strand
GTCCCACCAGTCTTTTAGCATTCCGGTGAACCAGGTTGCTAACATCTGTGCGATGTTGTGATCTGAATGGTGCTTTAGCTTATAGGTACTTGCTGCTATAAGCATCTCGTTGATAACGTTCATAATTAGATAGTCTGAAATGCCATCAATATTCCATTCATGAATCTGAGAACCGTCGTAAGCAGCGGCGGTTGTTTGATTCTTTTCTTCGAACATGATATTCAGAAAAGATGGGCAAGGATAATAGTGTCGTCGCATCGGAGCATCTGTTCCGTTTTCGTACATTTTGTTTTTGTATTTGTTCATGTTAAAGGCTTAATTGCAACATAATTTATAAACTTCTATTTGCATATTTATTGCAACAACACATGATCATTATTTTATTCCAAAATAAGCTAATTAATATAAACAAGATATTTATGGATTGGGTATTACAATTCCTTCTCCCCTTAAAAAAGGTTTAGTCCTCTAAACTTGACATGCCTTAGTCTTGAAACAAGTACGGATATTTTTCCATCATTTTCCTTTCATGCTTCCACGTCGCTTCTTGTTAAGAGTGATTCTACCATAGTACTTTAACTAAAGAAACCTTCCTTGACCACAACGTCTGCTCCTTCTTGTCGATTATTTGAACTGGGCACTGATTATATGTTAAGCCATCTTGAATTTGGAGTGGTATGTAATCAATCACGTGGCTTGGATCTGATACATATTTTCTCAACATTGAAACATGGACCACATTATGTACACTTGCCAATTATAGGGGTAATGCCATTCTGTAGATTACTTTACCAATTCGATCCAATATTTCAAAAGGCCCAACAAATCGTGGATTCAATTTACCTTTCTTCGCAAATCTCATCACTCCCTTGGTAGGTGATACTTTCAAGAATACATGATCCCTTATTTGAAATTCCAAATTTCTTCTTCGTTTTTCTGCATAACTCTTTTTCCTAATCTGAGCTGACTTAAGTCATTATCTAATTAGCCTAACCTTTTCTGGCGTGACTTGTACAAGTTCAGCTCTAAGTAACTTTCGGTCACCAACTTCTTCCCAACACAAGGGCGATCCACATTTTCTACCATATAAAGCCTCATATGATTTCAATTGTCTAGAGGCATAAGCAATAACCTTTCCATTTTGCATCAATACGCATTCTAAACCCTTTCGAGAAGCATCACTATAAACAACAAGTCCGCCAGATCCAGAAGGTATAATAAGTATTGGTGCAGATATCAATCAATCTTTTAATTCTTTGAAACTTTCTTCACACTCTTTGCTCCATTCAAATTTTACTTTCTTCTGTGTTAAATGAGTCAATGGACTAGCAATTCGAGAAAACCCTTCTACAAATATTCTATAATACCCAACCAAGCCTAGGAAGTTACGAACTTCTATCACATTAGTGGGTCTGGGCCAATCAACAATTGCCTCCACTTTCTTAGGTCTACATAAATCCCATCCTTTGTTATCACATGGCCTAGAAAAGATACTTTATCCAACCAAAACTCACATTTGCTTAAGTTTGTATATAATTGTTTCTCCTTCAAAGTTTGCAATATCATTCTTAAATGCTCTTGGTACTCATGCTCATTCTTCGAATATATCAATAGGTGAACACCACCATGAATTGATCTAGATTTGGTTTAAATGCTCTATTCATTAAATCCATAAAAGCTGCAGGTGCATTGGTCAACCCGAATGACATCACTAAAAATTCATAATATCCATATCTTGTCTGAAAGGCTGTCTTAGGTATGTCCTCTTTTCTAATCTTTTACTGATGATACCCCGATCTAAGATTAATCTTTGAAAATACTTTAGCATCTTGCAATTGATCAAATACGTCATCAATTCGAGGCAATGGGTGCTTATTCTTTATAGTCACCTTATTAAGCTCTCGATAATCGATACATAACCTCATGCTTCCATCCTTCTTCTTTACAAATAGCACTGGTGCTCCCCAAGGTGATACACTTGGCCGAATGAATCATTTGTCCAATAACTTTTCCAATTGGGTCTTTAGTTCCTAAAGTTCAGTAGGGGCCATTCTATAAGGAGCCTTAGATATAGGAGTAGTTTCAGGAACTAACTCAATAGTAAATTCAATTTCTCTATCCGTCGGTAATCCAGGCAACTCATTTGGGAAAACCTCAGGATAATCTCATACAATTGGAATGTCATCAAGTTTCAATTCTTCCTTCTTGGTATCAATCACATAAGCTAAATAACCCTGAAACCCGTTTCTAAGAAGTTTGCTAGCATGGATTGTTCATATAACACAATGGGGAAAAAATGTCCTATCACCTTGGAATTTGAATTTTGGTTGCTTTGGGGTGTGGAATACGACTTGTTTTCATAACAATCAATTGATGTATGACGGGTAGCTAACCAATCCATCCCAACAATCACATCCAAATCATGCATCTCCAATAATATCAAGTCTACTAGAAGGCTCCTCTCCTCGATTTTAACATCACTGTTCTTATACACCTTGTTAGCTACTAGATGAATTCCAGCTAGTGTAGCAATAGACAATTCAAACTCAAGGAATTCAGATAATTCAGTTAATTTTTGTGCAAAGTGTGGTGACACAAATGAATGCGTAGATCCAGAATCAAACAATACGTTAGCAGGATGAGAAGATATAACTAGCGCACCTGTCACCACTGCATTGGACCCATGAGCATCCTGTTGAGTCAGAGTGTAAACCCTTCCTTGAGTCCTAGATTTCTGATTCTGCATACTAGGTTGTGAAGTATTCATTCTTCTAGTTGGACAATCTCTCGCGAAGTGACCTTCCTTACCACACACAAAACAACTATTAGATGCACGACAAGGATGATTTCTCTGGTTCTTTCTATAGAAATGACATAACCCCTCGTGCCTCTGAACACCTCCACCTTGCATCTGCATCGGGGCTCCCCACCTCTGAAATCCTTGTCTTTGATGTCCTATCCTTTGAGATCCTCTCTGAAATCCTTGCCTTTAGGTGGACCTCTAGCTAAACAACCTCTAAATTCACCTTCATGTTTCTTCCTTTTGATTTGCACCTTACTATCATCTTCACATTCTTCCTTGGCTACAAGTGCCTTCTCCACCACTTCCGCATTAGTTTTCGGCAAGGTGGTAGATATCTTGCTCCTAATCCCTTGTCTCAAACCCTTCAAAAATTTCTTGGCTTTATAATAATCATTAACAATAATATGAGGGGCAAAATGGGATAGTTCAGTGAATTTTGCCTCATATTGTGCTACAGTCATACCCCCTTGAACCAATCCTGCAAATTCTTCCATCTTTTGATCTTCAATGAACTGACATAAGTATTTATCATAAATATGTTCTTAAACTCTTCCCACATCAATTCCTCCACATTTTCCCCCAAGATATGTTCTTTGGTATCCCACCAAGTTTTGGCTTCACCTTTCATGAAAATGGTATAAGTAACTTTTTGTTGATCGGTACAATTACGTACCCTAAATATCTTCTCAAATTTCTTTATCCATGCATCTGCCACACTAGGATCTGCTACTGAAAGGTAAATATGAGTGTGTACCTGTACCTAAAGTTGCAAGTGCATAGCAGTCAAGTTATAGTATAAAAAGTTATCGATCCCACGAGGAAGGTGTTGTAAGAATTTATCAAGATCGGTTCACAAGACAATTAGGAGTGTGATGAATGTGTTTGTAGAGAGAATATGAGAGTGGTTGTGAACATGTGCAAATAAGATCAAAACAAAATTAAGAGAGGAGAAAGAATGATGAATAAGATGAAGGAAAATAAAACAAACAAATAAAAATCAAGAATAAAGAGGAAAATTAAGAAAGTAAAAGATGGAGGATTCAATTAAAGCTATGAGGAATCTAAAATTGAATCCACTAGTTAATGTCACTTATAAAATATGAATCATTCTCTAATTATCACATTCTATTTTAAATTTATTAAGTATAGACTATCAAACCACTTAAGGAAAGTATATCCTATCAAATTATCATCCAAGTAAAATTAATGCTCATGAAAAGATCAACAACTAGATAGTAATTCTAGAATTCATAAGTATAACCTATCAAACTACTCAAGATAAGCATAGATTATCAAATTCTTCTTCTACCAATTAGTTCTCAATTTGATTATACTAAACATGATCATTTTAAACACAAGAGAATAATCCACAAATTATGAAAGAGATCAAACTAGTTTCATACAATTTTAGAATTCCTACAAGAATTAGTTTCACATCTTAGAAAATAAAAACAAAGAAAGAAATGAAAGGAGAGAATGAAAATGAAAACTATCCCCAAAGAGGGTTCTAGTCTCTAAGTGAGAGAAAGAAAATAAAACTAATTCCAAATAGTGTTCTCGCCTCTTGAAAATAATGCAAGAAAATAAATCTATACTATAAAATAAATGTAAGAAACTAATGCAAGAAAATAAAGACATGAAAATAAATCTACTCTACAAAGTAATAAATCTAATTCAAGAGGGTTCTAGCTTCAAGAATATTTAACAAAAAGAAAAGAAATATTATAAGAAATTAACAGATAAAAGAGAAAACTTACATTCCAAGAGGGTTTTAGCCTCTTGATGAAGGTAAATCTTCATCTTGATCTTCATCTTTCTCTTATCTTCATCTTCATGATTAAATAAAGAGAAGAAAAGAAAAGTATGAAGAGGCGAACAAAATTCTTTTATTAATTGCAACAAAAAATTACAAATTTAGAAGGTTTTCTCAATTAAGAGTAACCCTCCTCTCCAAAAAGAGTTTTTATAAAATTTTTCACACTTAAACCCCTCACCCTCTATCCTTATTTATAGCCTACAACAATGAAGGAGAACCCTTAGATGAAACTTGGCAACCAAAAAATTAAAAATCAACCATTAAACCAATTCTGTTGCGAACTAATCGATTGGTCGACCGATTGATTTGAGCAAATTTATTTTTTTTAATTTCTTGACTCGATTTCTTCATGGATCCTTGAGATTTCTTGGGCATTCTTTTGTCTTCATATTTGGGCTTTAATAAATGGCAGAAATTCAAGGGATTTGAGTATTTTGGGCTCTTATTCATTAGTTCTTCATTAACCTGCAAGTGAAGAAGCTTTAATAAATGGCTTGAGTGTTCGAGTTGAGCACTTGGCCGGTTGTTTGTATGAACGAATTCAGAGTGTTGGATGACTGGGTCAACATGTTGGTAGTTTGTGTAGAAGCTTTAATCATGACCTCTAAACCCTTTTCTAAAACACTAAGACGTTTGCCGTGATCAAAACTCAGAAGATTTACGGGTTGATGAGGAGGAGGATGTTGGTTTGGACAAGGTAGATTAGATTGTTGAAAATTATTTGGTGGATTGAATGGAACTGTGTTTCCAGAGCAATTACCTTGGTTTCATGCAAAATTAAAATGATTTCTCCATCCCGGATTGTTGGTTGGAGATAATAGATCATTTCTAGGACGCTAGAGTGCAGCGTTCATCTGATCTAGTGATTGAGTGTTTCCTGAGAGGGGACATTCCTCTGAAACATGGGTTTGAGAAAGATAGTTATGACAACCTGAGGTAGAAACTTGATTGATTTGAGATGGAACTCATTCTTTGATTTCCAAGGCTTTTAACCTACGCAGGATTGTAGCCATCTTTGCTTCAGAGGCTATGTTTGACTCTAAGAAAGACCACTAGTTTTGGGTTAGAAAGCTAATGAAACTCTGCCATCACAGTGTCCTCCCTGCATGGTTTTCTCGGATAAACTCTCTAAAAAGTCTCAAGCTTCATCGGCATTTTTCTTCATAAAATTCTCTTGACACATAGATTCTAAGGAAGTTTTTAAAGAATAATCCAATCCCTCATAGATGATTTGGCACAATCGCCACTTTTCAAGACCATGGTGAGGACATTAGATAAGAAGATCCTTAAATTTGTCAAAAAAATTCTAGAATTGCTCTCCCAGAACAATCTTAAAGTTCTGAATGTTATTTCTGAGCTTAACCATTTTGTGAATAAAAAACTATTTCTTCAGAAAGACGGTAACAAATTCATCCCAAGTTGAGATAGAATTTGTGGGTAAGCTATACAGCTATTTCTTAGCTTTGTCCTTAAGAGCAAATGGAATAAATCTAAACTTAATCGCATCTTTAGATAAGTCCCTCATCTTAATCATGAGACACACTTCCTCAAACTCAAAGATAAAAATGTAAGCATCTTCGGTTTTGATTCCTAAGAATTTCGGAAGCATGTTTATGAAATGCGGTCTAAGATCAAAATTAGTTCCATTAACATCGGGGAGTTTAATCAAGACAGGATTGAATTCCTAGTTAGATAACACACATTTTAAAGAATGGATGAATTAGGATTGGCCATTTTGTTAGTTTTAATAGATGAATCAATATGGATTAAACGCTTGGTATTTTCCCTAATCCAAGTTTGCATACACCTGTAGGCATTAAAAATTGCTTATAAGTTCCCGAACGTGACTCGTGACGATGGATTGACGACCGACGACCCATCTAACGATACAACGATGAACCGTGGATGACGTAACCACGCTGCAAATGCATAAAGTGAGTCAACGAATACATGAAGCGAGTCGGCGAGGCGTGCAAGTTAGCGAAGTGACGAATCGTGGAATAAATCTAATAGCGAAGCTTCAGATCAATGAATATCGACGAGACGGAACCAACCAGACTCGAATACTAGAATATCAATGAGACTAAACCAACCGAACTCGAATATCAATGGATTTGAACTAATTAGACTCCAAAATCGATGAAACAGACGAACCAGACTCAGAAATAATGACAGAAGAAAAGCCACACGGTGGCTCGGTGGTCGAGCCACTAAGAGGTGGCTCGGCCAAACCGAGCCACCATTTGGTGGCTCAGCCAAGGCTGAGCCACTAAATGAGTGGCTCGGCCGGGTCAGATCTGGGCACAGATCTGACCTGCTATCCACATTCTGAGCCTATAAATATGAGATGGGGGCTCATTTGCACAGATCTGGAGTTTTGGGCAAGAAGGGGAGACTCTGTCGAATTCTAGAGCGATCTACATTTAGATCCGGGAATTCTAGATCTGAGATCTCGGCGAACCCGTCAACGCACGAATCGAGGAAGTTCGAGAGATCACCAGATTAGATCTACACATCATTCCATCAGACCAAACCTCGTTTTGATCTCGAGAAGAGCTATAACTTCGCTTGGTCGATTTCACTTGCTTCAGGCGATTGTTTCCTTCATGAAACAATCCTCTTTGATCGTGTAGATCTCAGATCTGATCAGGATCTAATCACGCAGCGGTCCATGGATTAACCCTGGCACTGGCAAAGAACCCACGCAAATAGAAGCGCGAAAAATGAGCTTTTGCATTTGTTTTTGGGGAAAAAGTTGTAATTTTTGTTTATTTCGATTTTCATTGTAAACCAATCTTATAAAAAGATGAGTTTTATTTTGAATTCATCTGTAAAAGCATGAAGCTGTAATGAGTTTGAAATCAATGAAGATCAACGCATCTTTCTCCGTGAACAAGCTGGCGACCACAGTGGGAGCCAACAGTCTCGCTGACGAGGCTGTCGTGTCGCAACTGCGGATTGCAATCCCGGTCGTTGAAGAGGTCGAATACGAGTTCGACCAACAGAAGTTCGAGGAATACCTTTCTCCCTCATCTAGATCATCCTCCTCTCGCAAGTCTAGGAAGATCTCCACTGTGAGGAAGATCCGCTGGTCCTCGGATGTGGAATCTCAAGCTGAGGATTCCAATCCCGTTGCTGCCAAAGTCGTAGTAGGCGCGTCCGTCCAGCATCCAAGATGGCCGGATACCTACATATCCAAATCCCTCCGTGCAGGGGATGATCACCAATGGTGCGCCGACTCTCTCCAGGAGAGCCCGCCAAAGGCGACGCCAATGCCTGGTGAAACACTATGCCAAGGCCCTGGAGTCTACAGACGGGATCCACTATCAGACGGATCTCAATTCTAGAAGTGGCCAAGCGCCCCAACAATGGGTGATTGAGAGCTATAGGCTGTCTAAAAAATCACTGTAGATAGTCCGTCCTCACTAAATACGAACAATGAAAGCCATGGCAAAACGACTTTCAAGGGACCGCAATTTGAGGATTTTCTACAGCAATCAACAAAGGATACAATCCAACAGCCTTCACACTAGCCAATGGGAATCCCAATTTCAACTGTCTTCACGAGTACTAACAGGAGTTACAATCAATGACTCCTAAGCTTTAAGAAAACATGGCAAAGATTACAAGATGATGATCTTTGAAAGGAGATTACAAATTGATGGTCTCTTTGATTAAAAATGTGAGGCTCACCACCGTGTCTCCAAGCTCAAAACGCGGGGCTCACCCCCGCGTCTCCAAGCTCAAAACGCGTGGCTCACCACTGCGTGTCCAAGCTCAAAATGCGTGGCTCACCACCGCGTCTCCAAGCTCAAAACGTGTGGCTCACCACCGCATTTCCAAGCTCAAAATGTGTGGCTCACCACCGCTTTTCCATGCTCAAAATGCATGGTTCACCGCCGCGTTCAAAGTTCAAAATTAGGGGCTCATCCTCGTGACTGATGACAAGAACGCAAAAGACACCCTCGCACTCAAATCCAAAACACGAGGGTCACAACCCCGCGTTCCAGTTTTGAGCTGAAGATGCGAGGTCGCTCCAGGACGCGAAATCCGTGTTTGACTCATTCAAACATGATCTAAACGGTTCCAAAACTATTTTGCACGATCTGGGGTCATTAAACCCTCATCAAGAAGAGTTTTAAGAGGTCAGTTACACCTCTTAAACCCCTATAAATAGCTGAAAAATGAGCTGAGAAGGGGGGGACTTCCACTTGAAAAAGAGGAGAGATGGAGGCCTTTTTGATATTCAACTCCCACTTGGTCTGAGACTTCCACGAGGAAAGAAGTCTTCTTTGGATCGGTCAAACTCGTTAGAGTTCCAAACTTGCTTTGCGAGTTCCTTCCAACATTGTTCCACAAGCCAAGATGGTCGAATCGTCAACGGGATACAAGATTCAAGCTCTCATCGCTACCGTGAAGAACCCAGCCTTAAACAAAAGAGAGGATCTTTGCTAATCCTTTCTTTTTTTGTAAATCGAGATAACTGATAAGAGAGAGTTTGTGAGGAGAGAGAGAGATTGTAAGTCTTTCTTCTGTAAAAGAATCAATACAATTCATTTGTTCTCCATTTTCTCTTTTAATTTTTCTAGCGAGCAAAAGTTGGCAACTCTACTAGGGACAACTTCTTTCACAGATGAAGAAGTGGTGGCGCAATCCGACGTCTAGCTCATTGGAACAATGGTGGAAACTCTAACTGTGGAGTTCAACCAAGCAAGGTATCTAGAATCACTTTCTTCTAGATCCCTTAGCCCCAAGGCTATGTGCAAGATCCGTAAAGTGTCCAAAATGACTAAAGCTCCAACCGTGTTCGGCTTGCCAGAGGAGTGTCTCCCCTGGCGGTTAAACTATTCATACAGACCCCTCTCTGAAGGAGAAGGCTTGGCTCTAACTAAACTCGTCAATCGAGTTAGAAGGCCCGCACCTGTGCCCAAGCCTAAAGCAACGGGTCACAAGAGGCCTATCACCGTGATTAACCTGATCAGTACAAATGGTGACATTGTTACAAAAGCCTTAAAACTAGTTAGGAAAAATGCCGCTCGATGAAGGAGAAGATCCCAACGACGAGCACAACTTTGAGAAAGTCGATCTCTCAATCAACGTGAACTTCATGTTTGTGAGCCAAAACGTGAGCCTCGCATTTTTGAGCCTGATCGCGAACTTCATGGTGACCAAACAGAACGTAGTTGTCAACGACGCGTTATACAAACAAAACGGAGGTCTCAAATCCGCGTTCAACAACCACAATGCGCCCTTCAAAGGAGCATTTCACCAACGAAATGCAACCCTTAAAGGAGCATTTTCCCAACAAAACGCGACCCTCAGGGGAGCGTTTCCAATATAAAACATGGACACCACATCCGTGTTCCACAATCAAAATGCGACCGACAAGGAAGCATTTCACAAACAAAACGCGGACCTCAAACCCGCGTTCCACAACCTGAACGCAACCTTTAGGGTAGCGTTTCTCAAAGTAAACGTGGACCACGCGCTAGACGCGATGATCGTGTCCAAAAAGACCAACATGGATTTAAAATTTGTGTTCATAAGGAATCTGACCCGTCCAATCATAGAATGGGGGTTCCTGTTCAAACATCACGATTAGTGAGTAACTCTTCTCGAGTCTCTGCAATAGGTTTGAGAGAGTTCCTATCAAGGGAAAGACCGATACAAAAAATCATTCACTCACGCCAATGCGAACAACTGGTTTCTATGGTCCCCTCGAGATGCCAATGCTGCTCATGAATGGCTATTTCATTGTTATTCAACACACCAATGAACGTCACTTCAGAGGATGAATACCCTGGAATTACCGCCAATATGGTTAGCAGGGAAAGTTACCAGCCTCTAGTTCGGATGAATTAGGTACCAATCATTCTCCAAGTGTTAGAAAAATCTCGGATAAATTTGAAGGGATTTACTAACACACTCGGTCACGAAAGGGAGTCATACCTCTTGTCAATTACCAGAGGCTAGCTAAAGGGCTAAAACCTGATTATGAGCACTCGGCCATTACGGACTCTCAATCTTCCAGTTCTTTTGTGGAGTATGAGATCGCTATCCACATGACAGATAATAGTGAAGATTTCAGGAAGAGAATCGAAGAGTATCAAGCTGTGATGCAAGAAAATATGCGGTCGCAACAAGAAGCCATCGATCAACTTCGAGACATGGTAGCCCAACTTGTTGCGGATAGAGATCAATTTCACATGGTCAGCTCAACACTTCAGTCGAAATTATCACGAAGGAAGGGTAAATTTTCAAAATGAAAAGAAAAAGTAAATGATGATTCTGATCAAGAAGTTCATCACATAGAATCTTCATCTGAAGAGGAGAAGAGAACTGAGAACGAGCAGAATCCCCAGTCGGCAAAAATGGAAGAGTTGGAAACCTGCCTCAGTGCCATTACCAATAGAAGCGAGCTCCAAGACGAGGGATTTGTCAGGTCCTATCCGATAGAATGGGACTTAGCCTCTTATCCTCCAAAGTTCGGGGCCCCGACACTACAAGATTTTGATGGCAAGGGGTCACCGAACCAACATATCTATCATTTCAAGTCACAGACTAGTAACATGATATCAAACGACACCATACTAACTCGCTTGTTCATTGGCACCTGTAGGCGTTGAAAATCGCTTATCAGTACACGAACTTGAGTTGTGACGGTGGATTGGCAATCGACGAGCTATCCAACGATGCAACGGCGAACTATTGATGCCCCACAACTATGGATGCCCTACGCAGAGTTTTCGACGGTCTCGCTAGCCGGTTAGCAGGCGGGAGGTCAAGGGGGCAGCAGCCCCATTGCGGGTCCGGGGCAACGCCTGGGAAATTTTTTTTCCTGGGACTTGCGGTGGATCATTGACGACGTGGTCGGCGGGGCGCGCAAGTCAGCAAAGCGAACCAATCGCACTCCGACAACTCTGAGCCAAATCAGACTTGGATCGACGGAATCAAATTCAAACGTCGACGGGATCG
>JBAKGM010017315.1:0-11595 GCA_037177215.1 Asparagus racemosus | reverse complement strand
ATAAGTAAGATTTTTCTATTTTGGTTCTTTAATTTGTGTGTTTTCTTGTGAAGGAACCACTTTGAAGCTTGAAGATCTCGGATTGAAGATTGAAGATTGAAGATTTATCTTAAAAAGGCTCGGATGCTTTTGCGTGGGTAACTCCTCTTTCTACTACTTTCAATTCCACCTCTTTTAACTAGTTTCTCACAATTAGAGACCTTTAGGATCTAAAAAGAAAAAAATATTTTACTTTTGTCAACCATAATAAAAATTTACCCTCCACTTAGACATTTACTAACAAGATAATAAATTCAAAATCTCATTTTCTCACATCTATTTGATTGTTAACCTTAATTAAAAAATAAAAAGATTTCATTTTTGGGTTTTTTATAGTTGCTTTTAATTCATAGGGTTGCATTGCATATAATAGTAGGAATTCACCAAAGTGATTTGAGCATCTTGATTTGGCACTCACTTGAAATTACTCTTAATGGAAAAAACCCATTAATCAAGATAGGGTGAGGAATTTCATCACACTTTCTTTAGCCCACAAATCACTAATTCCTTACTACACAAGCCCAAGCCTTTTAAAACTCATTAGACGTTGGCCCCTAAGGATTTGAGCTTTATTAAGGAACAAGAAATCCTTAAGTGAATCGGTTCAAGTTTACTTGGATTAGTTTATGTCTAAGGCAAGGTTTAGGGGTTGTGTAAAGCGCTCCATAAGGAATGATATACTTAATTGATCTTTGATCTCTCTCTACTACTATCCTTACCTGGCTAACTGACCGATTAAACTTCAATCTTTTCACTAAAGAAGTTTTTGGTTAGGAGCTAGTCTATTGAGTCTAAGCTTAACCCTAGAATTTAAAGTGACTAACACAAGTGATTGCATTGATTTGTTTTAGTTAGGTTTTTCTCTTATCTTTCTCCTTTTTCTCATCATCTTTTTAATCTTTTAAATTTTTTTTCTCTTAAAAAAACTAACTTGTGTTTTTCTAAGAATTTTTTTAAAAAAATTATAAAAAAAATTTATTTTGGTGTATGCAAATTTGGATTAGGGATAATACCAATCATTCAATCCGTATTGATTCATCTTTTGAGACCAACGAAATGACCAATCCTAATTCACCCGTTCTTCAAGATGTGTGTTATCCAACTAGGAATTTAATCTCGTCTTGCATTAAGCTCTTCGATGTCAATGGAACCAGTTTTGAGCTTAGACCGCATTTCATGAACATGCTTCCAAAATTCTTAGGAATAGAAACCGAAGACACTTACACTTTTATCTCCTAGTTTGAGGAAGTGTGTCTCATGATTAAGATGAGGGACTTATCTGAAGATGCGATTATGCTTAGATTCATTCCATTTGCTCTTAAGGACAAACCTAAAAAATGGCTGTATAGCTTACCTACAAATTCTATCTCAACTTGGGATGAATTTATTACCATTTTTCTAGAGAAATTTTTCCCTAATCACAAAATAGTTAAGCTTAAAAACAACATTCAAAAGTTTAAGATTGTCCCAGGAGAGCTATTCTGGAAATATTTTGATAAATTTGAGGATCTTCTTATCCAATGTCCTCACCACGATCTTGAAAAATAGCGATGATGCCAAATCATCTATGAAGGATTAGATTATTTTTCAAAAACTTCCTTAGAATCAATGTGTCAAGGGGATTTCATGAAGAAAAATGCCGATGAAGCCTGAGATTTTTTAGAGAATTTATTCGAGAAAACCATGCAGTGGGAACACTGTGATGATAGAGTTTCTTAGTTTCCCAACCCAAATCCAGTGTTTTTTTCCTTAGAGACGAATATAGCCTCTGAAGCAAAGATGCTACAATCATGCACAGGTTAGAAGCCTTAGAAATCAAAGAATGAGCTCAGCTCAAATCAATCAAGTTCCTACCTCAAGTTGTCACAACTATCTTTCTCCATCCCATGTTTCAGAGGAATGTCCACTCTTAGGAAACAGTCAACCACTAGGACAGGTAAACGCTACGTCCCAGCATTCTGTGAATGATCCATTTTCTCTAGCTTACAATCTAGATTGGAGAAATCACCTAAATTTTACATGGAATCAAGGAAACTACTCCGTAAATTAAAATTTTACTCCCTCTTCAACCCAACAACTTCCTAGGGGAAACACAGTTCCTTTTAGTTCTCAAACTAATTTTTAACAACCAAATCTGCCATATTCAAGTCAGTCTCCTCATTATCAATCTGTAAATCACTCTCCTCCAAACTATGATCATGATAAACATCTCAATATATTAGAAAAGATATGGAAACCATGATTAAAGCTTCTACACAGACTGCCAACTTGTTGACTCAAATATCCAACACTTTAAATTCCTTTATGCGATCAACCGGACAAATGCTCAATTCCAACACTCAAGCTATAGCTAGGTTAGAAATCCAACTTGGCCAAATAGCTAGTGCTATGAGTGAGAGAGAGAAAGGAATATTTCTGAGTCAACCCGTCACCAACCCTAAGGACACGGGATCAAGTTCATCCTACCAAGCTCAAGTGAATGCAATCCATTCACTACGGTCAAGAAAACAAGTTGATAATCAAGTTAGAATGCCTTCAAATGAAACCCCTGAACCAGAACAAATTCTCTCTTCTTCTGATGACTCTATTCAGCAATCACCCACTTCCAATGACCAAGAGCCTAAACCCGAACCTAAACCTAATTTTAATAGATTTAAACTAGTTGCTCTCTTTCCAAATAGACTCAGGCCTAGGAAATACTCCACTCGAGAGGAGAAGATCCTAGAAACTTTCAAGCAGGTTAAGGTTAACATTCCTCTCTTATATGTAATTGAATAAATCCCTTTTTATGCAAAATTCTTGAAAGAGTTTTGCACTAAGAAGAGAAAAATAAATGTTCCAAAGAAAGTCTTTCTCGCTGCCAATATCAGCAATATGCTTTCAAAACCCATCCCTTTGAAATATAAGGCTCCAGTTTATCCTACTATTTCATGTGTGATAGGAAATACCGTCATTGATAAGGCACTCCTGAACTTAGGGGCCAGTGTCAATTTGCTTTCTTTTTTGGTCTATCAACAACTAGGTGTAGGAGAACTCAAACCAACTAGATGCACCTTACAGTTTGCTGATGGATCTGTCAAAGTCCCTATGGGTGAGATAGCAGATATTTTGATTAAGGTTGGGGATTTTATTTTTCTAGTAGATTTCATAGTCATGGAAATGCAGCCCGTTTCTAATCCCAAAGGTCAGACACTAGTCATTTTAGGAAGACCATTCTTAGCCACTTCTAATACTCTAATCAACTGTAGAACTGGTCACATGAAGCTGTCCTTTGAGAATTTGACTGTTGATCTCAATATTTTTAATCTAGGAAACCAACCAGCAAATCAACCTCTAGAAATAAATTACACCCAGAAAATTTCAATAGAAGAAGAAGAGAATAAATCAGATCTTAGTTTTGAAGAAATCTTCAGTATGGAGCTAAAGATTTTAGAAAAATCAGATCAGGTCTTTCAGAACGATGAAACTGTGTTAAATACATGCTACTTTGATCCAAGTTTTGATGAACACTTTGCTGATGAACTTAGATTTTTAGAAAAAAACAACAACTAAATTTTCAACCCTCAAGCATAAATCTTGTGTTTGAGGAAATTTTTAAAGAAGAACTAGTTGTGTTAAGACAAACTTTCATTAATAAGAAATCTAAGTTCAAATTTGAGGGTGAGTAGTTCAAAATGCATAACACCATAAATACCTACTTTCAATTGCTATAAATATCATTAAAACTCTTGGAGCATTCAAACTTTAAGCATAACATTGATTATATCATTTTGGATTTCTTTATAATTCGAGGTAGAATTTTCAGCAATAAGATAGGATTTGATGTAGAATATGAGCTTTTTATGTTTAATCTTTCATTCTATATTTTTATTTTTTATCTCATAATAATAATAAAAAGAATTTACTCTTCTCTCATTTGAGAGTTTCTTATTCTTTTTGGAAAAAAAGATAGGGATATATTTAAAAAAAATAATAAAAAAAGAAAAAGAGAAAAAAAGAAAAAAGAAAAAGAAAAAAAGAGGAAAAAAAGAAAATTTTGCCTTCATCCTCCTCACATCAAAGGTAAATTATAAATTTTTATTATTTCATCATTGTTCTAGGTTGACCAAATAAATGTAAGTATTTCATTTCTTATCTGTTTTACTTTATCATAGAGTTTGCATTGAGGACAATGTAAAATTTAAGTGTGGGGGATAGGGATTAGTCAATTTTTCTCTTTATCATAATCATTTTTCTTCTTTACCTTAGTCATTTCCCCCTTTTTTAATCATTTTTTTCATAGAAATATTGTCAGTTGCTAACTTAATAGAGTTAATTAATAATTGATCTATTTGATAAAATTTTAAAATTTCTAATCGTTAGTTAGTTTTATACTCAATTTCAACTTTTATGATAACTCTAAATAAATTTTTTAAGAAATAATTTTCAAAGTAGTATACTTCACTTAACTTTTAACTTAGACTTTTAATTAAAGGAATGAAATTTTTGCATGCTTAGGTTAGAGTTAAAAATAATTTTTCAAGTTGTCTTGATCTAAAAATTCTTCGAGATATATACATATACACATATATATTATAAAAAAGCTAACTTTACAAAAGAAGAGTGCGAAAAATAGGTACCACTTAAAACTCTCTTAAAATCCAAGATGTATCTATATTACAAAGTCTAAGTTGACTGAGTAATTAGGCCCAATGAGTATTTCATGCTTAATGACCCAAGCCCAATTGGGTTGGGATTCATTAGTCCAAAACTCGTTAAAAGGTCACTTAGAAAGCCTGATGAAGTAGAACAAAATCATCAAGGAATAAAGAAAAAATATACATATTAACAATGTTTTTATGTATATAGTTATATTTGTATATATGTCTTGAAAAAATAAATTGATTAAGAGACTTGAAAATTGTTTAAAATAAAGAATTAGCATGTTCTTTTCAAAACTTTTAAATTAAAATTTTAAGTTAGACTTATTTTTGTACGACTATAATGAAAAGATTTTCTAAGAGATTTATATGGAGTTATACATAAAATTATTTTCTTGAGTAAAAACTAGTTTCAATTAAAATGTTTAAATATATCAAGTGAGTTGATTATGCATCGACTTCTTTAAATTAGCAAGTTGACTAAATTTTATGGGTATATTCACTACAAACCCTTATGAGACTACAAATCGTCCTCTAGGGTAACCTAAGAGTTTAAAGACTTACTATATGTGCTAAATTCAATTGTGATTAATACGAAAGTGAATTAGCATTTTTCTTTCTTTTCCTTTCAATTTTTCTCTTTGCTAGAAGACTAGCAAAAGTATTGGTATGGGGGTATTTAATAATCACACTTTCATTATATTTTATACCCTCATTATCTATTTCATTTAAATAAAATTATCACTAATAAACATGTTTTATCTTAATTTACAGCTTAATGAAGAATTAATGAATAAAGCCCAAAAGACTCAAAACTCCTGATTTTCTGCCATTTATTGAAGATCAAATATGAAGACAAAAGAAGGCCTAAGAAAGCTTAAGCCTCCATGAATAAATCGGGTCAAGAAATAAAAAAATTAAGTCTGCGCAAACTAATCGATCGACCAAATGATTGGCCAATCGGTCGGCCAACTGATTGGTCAACTGATTGGTTCGCAATAGAATTGATTTTATGGCTGAAATTAACTTTTTGATCTCTAGTTTCATCCAAGGGTTCTCATTCATTGCTATAGCCTATAAATAAGGGTAGAAGGTGAGGGGTTTGAGTGTGACAATTTTTGTAAAAACTCTATTTGGAGAGGAGGGTTACTCTTAATTGAGAAGACCTTCTAAAATTATAACTTTTTGTTGCAATTTATAAAAGAATATTTTTCACCTCTTCATATTTTTCTTTTCTTCTCTTTATTTGATCATGAAGATGAAGATAAGATGAAGATGAAGATTTGCCTTCATCAAGAGGCTCGAACCCTCTTGGAATGTAAGTATTCTCTTTTATCTTTTATTTTCTTGTAATGTTTTCTTTTCTTGTTCTAGATATTCAAGAGGCTAGAACCCTCTTGCTTCAGATTTATTGTTTTGTAGAGTAGATTTACTTTCATATCTTTTATTTTCTTCCATTACTTTCTTATATTTATTTTATAGTATAGATTTATTTTCTTGCATTATTTTTAAGAGGCTAGAACCCTCTTTGTAATTAGTTTTCTTTTCTTTTTCTCACTTGGAGGCTAGACCCCTCTTTGGAGTTACTTTTTACTTTCATTCTCTTACTTTTGTTTCTTTCTTTATTTTTATTTTCTAAGATGTGGAGCTAATTCTTGTAGGAATTCTAGAATTGTATGAAACTAGTTTAATATCTTTTATAGTTTGTGAATTTTTCTCTTGTACTTTAATTGATCATGTTTAGGATAATCAACTAGAGAACTAATTGGTAGAAGAAGAATTTAATAATCTATACTTATCTTGATTGGTTTGATAGGTTATGCTTATGAATTCCAGAATTACTATCTAGTTGTTGTTCTTTTCATAAGTATTAATTTTATTTGGATGATAATTTGATGGGTTATACTTCGCTTAAGTGATTTGATAGTCTATGCTTAATAAATCTAAAGTAAAATGTGACAAAAGGGAGAATAAAATTTATAAGTGAAATTGGCTAGTAGATTTAATTCTAGATTCCCCATATCCCTAATTGAATCCTCCATCTTTACTTTTTTGATTTTTTTCTTTATTCTTGATTTCCTTTTATTTGTTCCTTGATTTTATTTTCCTCTATTCTTTCTCCTCTCTCAATTTAGTTTTGTTTTTATTTGCATATTTTCACAACCACCCTCATTCTCTCCATAATCACATTCATCACACTCCTAATTGTCATGCACACAACATAAGAACTGAGTTTGGTTAATTCCTACATCACCTTCCTCGTGGGATAGATAACATTTGTACTATAACTTGATAGTTGTGTACTTGCAACTTTAGGTACATATTTATTTTCTATCAATAATTTAACACATAAAATGTGATTTACCAACCTTCCACTAATTTCTAAGGCCAAACATCATGTTCTTCTATATGCATGCTCTAGTTATCGCGGTATCAATACGAACAAGATCAAAATCAATAGGAGAAACATAAATCATCAAGGAGCATCATAAATAAGTTTTGTATAAGGATTTAAACATGTGAAAGGAATCAAAGGTGGAAATATAGCAAGCGGTACTTCATTGAAGGTGTTTTCTACCAAAAAGAAAACTCAAACCTGACGAACAAACTGCGAAAGCTCTCCTCTTCCTCCTAGCTTTTCTAACCACCATTGGTGTCTGGGATCAAAAAAATTTTGATGTCTAGAGGTTATCTAGGCATTTTATAAAGTTTTGGCTTAACGGGTTGTCTAATGATTTGACGGCTTGACTTAAAAGCAGATTTAGCATTTTAACACATAAACCCTTATAAAAACTTCTATTTAGCTAAATTAATCTTAGAACAACTTTTAAACTAATAGATAAAAGGATATATCACATTCTCAACATCAAAAAACAATAGCAGAAACTACTTTTTCATCTCGATGACACGGCGTGTCACAGCCGATGCACGTACAAAAACCCCTATCACTTGCTTGGTTCATACAAATTAGGAACAAGCGCACCGCTGATACACCTCGGCTTCACTTAAGGAGAGCAATTGGTGAAAATCAGAGAATTTGTTAACAAACGATTAAGTTGAGAACTCATCAACAACTTGAGATTCAAATTTGAATATACAATCTTCGTAATCTCATTTTGTTGTCCTACACATCTATTATTATCTATCTTATTGTAACATCTCAACTCTATAAATATAATATGCAGTCCAATGAAACGGGCATGCAATTTAGCATCAAACTGTTATCTTATAGCAAGATTAGGCAACTTTGAAAGGTACTTTTTTTGACCTTTATGAAGAGATTTCCGGTCTTGGCACCAATTATGCAAAGGCTTCCCTAATCTATTTTAGCAAACATTTTTATAGGGGACTCAGATTAGCTATGTGGCTTAACTACAAGTTAGAAACCATCCCTTCAAATACTTTGGTCTCCCTTTAAAATGTGGCAAGTTATCTAAAAGAGATTGGCAACCTCTTTTAGATAAAATTTCAAGAAGGCTTTTACTGCGGAAATGCAGGCACGTATCTATTGGCGGGAGACTTATCCTCATTAATTCTGTTTGTTCCTTCTTACCCTTCTATGTTATGTCCTTTTATAAGCTTCCTAGCTGGGTGATCAAAAACTTGGATAAAATGAGGAGAAATTTTCTATGGGGAGGGGTCAATGTTCATAGCTCTTTGAAACATCTCATAAACTGGAAAGCTGTTTGTCTTAGCAAAGAAGAGGGGGATTAGGCGTTACTAATTTGAATTCCTTCAATACTTACCTTCTCTCTAAATTGTACTGGAAAATAATAAATAGAGATTTTTTAGCTGGTCAAACTCTTTGCTCTCTTTGCTTCAGAAACTTTTTCCAGTTCAAAACAATATACTGAGACCCTACAACTCCAAAGTTCTGGAATCAAATCATTTCTATTAAAGATCCAATATCTAGTTTGATTCATTAGAATCTTGGAATGGTTCTAATATCTAGTTCTTGAAAGACAAATGGATCAATTCCAACTACATGTCTAGTTTACATCCATATTCATACAACTAACATTGTCAGCTAATATGAATGTGCAATCACAAGGCTTTCAGAGGAATAATACTTGGAAATGGGCTTTTAATGAGTAGACAGTGGCGTAGCTAGGATCTGAAGCTTGTGGGGGCACTCTTATTTCTTCTTTAAAAAAAACTAAATAATTGTATCAATAATCATATTTGATAATAGCAATATTTTTTGAAAGAAAGTCAAAAGTCTCAAACTCGACAACCGAACCAAATATCATATATGAAGTGATTGTCTACAAGAAAGAAAAGAGTAATCCCATTTCAAAAGTACAGTAGTATCACCAATTTTCAAAAAATAATGAAATCAAATTAAAACTTCATTTACAAACTACCCGATGATTTGCCATATTTTAAAATTGTTGCATAACTACATCACTACTAATAGTTCTAAAAAAATCAGATTTGATATATGTTACTAAAAATCAGTCATCCGTTGATCATCCATGTTGTTACGTAGTTTACTTTTTATGACATTCATAGCTGAAAATACTCTCAACAAAGATTTTAATTTCATAACTACTAGTACGCTGCAACAAAATACAAGATTCCTAGAGGTTAGAGGTTAATCCTTTTCACTAGTACAAAGACCTGCTGCCCCAACTGTTATAACCGTTGGGGCAGGTAATAACCCCAACGGACATAACCGTTGGGGCAAAAAAATGACCCGTTGGTGCATCAAGCGTTGGGGCTGTTTCAACCCCAACGGGTGAAACACCAGCCCTAATGGTTACCACCGTTGGTACTAGTAAATACGTAATTAAATTTTCAAAAATTAAATTCGATTATAAAATGACGGCACCAACGGTCATAACCGTTGGTGCTAGTACTTGACCAACGGTTCTAACCGTTGGTGCAAACATTTGCACCAACGGGTAGAACCGTTGGTGCAAGTATCAGCACCAACGGTTATGACCGTTGGTGCAAGTAAGTGCACCAACAGCTGGAACTGTTGGTGCAAATGTCAGCACCAACGGTTAGAACCGTTGGTGCTGAAACTTGCACCAATGGTTTCACCCATTGGTGCAGCTTTTTCAGTTGTTTTTTTTATTTTTCATGATTACTCCTACATATATATTCCTACAAAAATACAAAATCAACCTGTTCACAACATGTATATTCCCACATCAATACGTAATCAAGATGCTCAAAACATATATATTCCCAGCATAAAACCCAAACAAAAGATTGACTAGAATCAAAAGACAACTTTGTAAACTACTAATGTCACAAACATAAAGAGAATATTTGAAATATACAAATGTCTTAAATATGTCAAAAGTACAAGTCACGGCTGAGTTAATCGAAAATAATCAGCAAAAGCTTTGCGAATGTCATTCTAACTGTAGCCCTCTAAAATGCTCCCCAATTGATTAACAAGAGGATTTTGTGTTGAAATATCCTCAGGAGAACGTTGCGAGGCAGATGTAGAACCCTGGGCGTCCGGAGAATGATGGACAAAATTTGGTGTAGTAGTAGCAGGAACAACAGGAGGTGGACGAGTGGCCTGAGAATCAACCTATAACATAATACGAGTGTGAGTGAGAGTGTGTAAGGAAATGAGATAATATTGAGGGGTTTTTGTGTCATCCTTATTTGATCCGAATGCAAAAGGTTTTCAAATGCAAAACTCCATTAACTACTTATTTGATCATATAAACTTATGCTAACAAAAAGTACGCTAAATGTGGATCTCTACAGTAAGCTGAATGATATTCGTCAAGAAAATGAGGAATTACAAAGGAAGGTATCTGAGATGCACCATCTATATATTCATGCCTCCATAAAAAACATTTTATGGTGAATTTAGAAAAAAATCGAACTTTGAGGGGTTTGTAGAAAACCCGTCAATCTTTAGCAAATCATGAAAACCCCTCACGAATCTTATCTTGCTTAAATGTCCTATCTCAGGACAATTACTTTTGCTCGTTATGTGTGCTACAAATGACAACTTTTGAATTTTACTACTATCCACTAATTATAACCTTTATATTATGCTTTTCGAGTAAGGTATGCACAAATTTAAAAAAGAAAAGTTTAGAACTAACTCTACTTTTAAGAAAATAGCAATATCTCTATTATTTTCTCAAGTTGACACCATGAAAAGCTGGGTCTGGCTTGGCAAATGTGACTGATATATCCTGGAGAATGTCAGTGTGACCAGGTACATGTATGCCTTTTGGCAAAAAAAAAAAAAACAAAAACAAAAAAAAGGAATAAGGAAAGACGAGAATTAGAATTTTAATTAGGATCACACCCTTGATAGAAATTATATCATAAAAATTATATTTTAAAAAAGGAAAAACTATTTTAAACTTGCACAGAGACCAAGTTCATTGTAAAGCCAATTGACATTTTAAGTCCTGAATTTAAACCCCATCCTCCAGAAATAGTAACAACATAATTATACATACTCAAGTTATTACACCTATTGCTGAATGCCCGAGCGAGATAATCAAAACCTAAACTACTAAGCAAAATATTGAGAAACCCGTGATGAGCCTAAAATGTGGATGGAAAGTCAGAACCTTTGAGAATGAGATTAACCAAAAGCAACAAGTTAATGTGCACTGATATTTACAATGCTCACATTAACAAATCACTAAAAAAAACAACCTAACTGTACAAGGCATGCAGAAAAGATACAAATTTTGACATTGAATGCACAAATACAATCAGCATAAGCCCCAATGTATTAAAACTTTAATCAAAAACTTGAAGCCCAAACGATAAACTTGAAACCTAGCCTTCAATAACAAGCAAAACAATGGAAATTTTGAATCAACAACACAACTAATAACAAGAACTTACCACTAATTATTACTTCTTAAAGTTTGTAATATGGGTGTATGAGTGAGAGTGTGTAAGGGAATGAAATAAAATTGAA
>JBAKGM010017304.1:0-11596 GCA_037177215.1 Asparagus racemosus | reverse complement strand
AAATACGTATTAGAAAAATATACGTATCAAAGTATATTAATATGAAAAATACGTATCGAAAAATCACGGGTGTTACAGAGGGTAAATCGGACTTTACTTGATATCGGCTGCTTCAATTGGCTGACGAACATTAGACCGGGCTATCTTACCTTTTGGGTGAGAGACGAGTGCTTCATTGAGCCATATCTCCCTTGTCGCTACACCCGCCAGTTTGGTTATGACCAACTTTATATGGGAAATCTGAATCGGCAGCTTCAGACTCGCGGCGGATTGGTGGACAGCGGCCGAGCGTGGCTATGGAGCGTGACGGGGTGCACTGGTGCTAGGTTTAGCCTCCCGAGTGCTGACCGCTAGCAAGAGTCGACATTTCTACACTGTAGTTGGCTCTTCATAGCCAGCAAACCTGTTCCCGTGAAGCCCTTCGATGAACTGCTGGCCGAAGAGATCTCTCGGCCTGACACTCAAACGATTCAGAGGGCTGCTCGAGCACAACGGAAGCACTGCAGGACTCGTCAGCCAGATGAAGATGAAGAGGAGATCTTCAGTTCTACCAATAGGATCTCAGGAGACAATCATGGAGAGGCCGCAGTTCATGAGGACTTTGGTACTCTCTTTTCTCCTTTTCGCTTTCTCTTTCTTTCCTTGTTGATTATTGGATCTGACAGCAACTAAATTTCTCTGGAGTTTCAGCCGGGGAGGACAAGGTTCGCCCTCGTTATGGGGGAAAAGCTCGGGCTCGGGCTCAAACTATCAAGCGAAAGAAGTTAGCCCATAAGTCCCATTCTGTTCCTCAGGCTTTCGATGTGAACTTGACTGGTGAAGACCCTGTTAGTGATAGAAGTAATGCTTAACCATCATGTAGTCCTTTTGATCATTTAATTCTTCACTCTCGGGGCTCACGGCGTTCACTTCTGTGTAGGAGAATGCGGGGGTGGTGACACCAACTTTGATTTCCCCCTTCCTAATTTCGCCGAGCCCAATTTCACTCAACAGGTGCACGGAGCTATAACGGGAGAGCCCGAGACTGCCAACATAGGACCTGATTTGGCTAATTCAGGTACATCTAATATCGGTAATATCCCATTTAGACGGCAAATACGGGAATTGAATGATTTAGAATCCGTGCCTCCCCTAATTGTCTCTATGCTTCTTGCTCTTTTAGAGAAATTGCAGAAAGCAAATATGGATGTGGGGCTTAGAGTGACCAACTCCCCCGTAGGAGATAAGTCATTTCAACTGGCTGTAGGTTCTAGATTTTGCTTCTTCCACTTATGTCTTCTTATATCAGATTTTTTTATAGAAGACTTTGATGAAGACGGTTTGCCCGTGAATACGCCCATGGATGGCCTGATACATGGCTCACCCCAGAACGATCACCTTCCTAGTGTCGTCTAGCCTGAGCCAGTAATTTCTAGGAATACCGAGGCTAGTTCCTCTAAAGGTATGGGTTCCCTTTTTCATTAATCATAGGGACAGCCAGACTTGACTAGTACAACTATAATTCAATGAAATTGAGAGATCTCTTTGTCAGTGGCAGGAACTCCTCACTCTACTGCTCCTCCAGAATCGGCTACTGCGACTGATGTTGTGCCAGACGTACACGCCGGAGGACTGACCGCGGTAGCCGGTGCGCCACTGACGGCTACTCCTCCAATAGCCCCATCCAATCAAGGAGCTATGCTAATGGAAGCAGGTACGCACTGTTCAGCTGAGAGTACATATACCGATCTTTGACTTAAGATTTGGAAATGTTTAATTCTCCTCTTTTTGCTTGTAGGGCCTACAGCGAAACTTCATGACCTAGCGAGGGCACTAATGTCAGACAATGATTTGTCTTGGCTCATTATCAGCATGGAGGTCCGCTCGTTCTTCTGCTTCGTAGCTACGATGATAGACACATTTCTCAACAGCGGGCTTTCCTTCCATCAGTTCAGGCTGATTCTTACCCCTAAGAGGCCCTTGATACGGGATACGGGCTATCAAGAGTTACCCCAAGCTATTACCAATGATCTTGACAATCTGGAGGCCAAGTGTCAGAGATTACATGAGCTGGAGGCAACGGGTGTTTCTTCATATATAGCCGTGCAGATAGAGGGTCGCCTAGAGGCTTAGCATGATATTCGTGTTTTTGCTGGACTTGAGGTCCGAATGCAGCGAGACCAAATGCATCATTTTGAGATCACTGTTGCTGAAGCTTCATCATCTCTAGGCTATCTTCAGTCCTGTGCCGCAGCGAGCGTGGCCAAGATAGCACAGCTCAAGTAGGAGCTCCAGGTGGAGGAAGAGAACCTGATTGTCTTGGAGCTGACAAGGGCCAATAAAGAAGAAACCCTTGCTATCGTATCTGAGAAATTTGAACTTTCACAACAGAAGCTAGTCGAGATTGAGGAGGGAACTGCGAAGATACTGAACACCAGCGAGGAGTCTTTCAGAGCTGAGTTACAGGGGGAACTTCGATAACTTGTCAGTCATGAGTTGTCCCAATTAAAACAACAGATTTGCTGTCGTAAGTTTTATGTCTGAGTAACTATAACTTCAGTTTTTATCTTCTTATTAATTGAATATGTCTCCCTCTTTCTATGATTTATTATGATTCTTTTATTCTGTTCGAAATAATTAACCATAACACTCCTAAGATTTTTGGCAAACCCTCAGCCATCAACGGATTTGATGAGCCTTCACCGATTACCATTTGAATCAGGCTAGCGTGCAGATTATTTAAACTCGTTCCGCACGTGACGTTGTGCTAAAAGAATAAAACTCTCTTAGAATTGGTGCTATGATGTTGAATACATAGGCTTGATACTCTTTTACGGGCAAGAGACTACCCGGCAACGCGTGTTAAGCGTTATCTTTAGGATTTTTGGCCAACCCCTACCTCTCAACAGATTTGATGTGCCTTTACTGATTACCGTTTGAATCAGGCTAGCATGCAAATTGTTTAAATCCATTCTGCATGTAATATTGTGCTAAAAGAATGAGACTCCCTTAGGCTTCATGCTACGATGTCGAATACGTAGACTTTATTTTTTTCACGGGAATAGACTAACCCGGTGGCACGTGTGAGGCGTCGACCTATCCCTGCTTAGGATTCGGGATCAAATTTCCCAAGATGAATCTTGGATTGAAGGATTAGAAAATATTGATGTGGGAAGGGAAGAATTTTATATTCTATTTTCTGATGATGGAGAGGAAGGATTTTCATCCTGTCTCTGAATGAAGATGAGCTCGAAACAAGGGAAGGAGGATCTTGTCTCTAATCACTTGCTCGTGGAGAGGAAGGAGGGTCTTGTCTCCTATCTCCAGGTGAGGGACGAATTCAAAATAAGAGAGGAAGGTTTTGTATCCTATCTCTTGCTAGTGGAGAGGAAGGATTTTTGTCCTATCTCCGAATGCTCATGAACTCGAAACAAAAGAGGAATGTTTTTTATCCTATCTCTTGCTGGTGGAGAGGAAGGAGAATCTTGTCTCCTATCTCCGGGTGCTAGAAAGGAAGGGTTTTTACCATGTCACTAGTGCGAAAGAAACTAAAAGTGGGATCTCCACTTCGAGAATCTTGAGAGGTGAAACAAAGAGTGGGATCTCTACTCCGAGAATCAGAAAGATTCATATAACTTTTACATTTCATTACCTGATCTGGCTCGAAACAAGAAAGGAAGGTTTTGTATCCTATCTCTTGCTCATGGAGAGGAAGGAGGATCTTGTCTCCCATCTCTGATGATGGAGAGGAAGGATTTTTGTATTGTCTCCAGTGAAGGTGAAACAAGAGAGAAAAGTTTTGTATCCTATCTCTTGTTGGTGGAGAGGAAGGAGGATCTTGTCTCCTATCTCCAAATGCTAGAAAGGAAGGATTATTGTCCTGTCTCCAGCGTGAAGGAAATTTTAAGTGGACCTCTTGTTCATGGAAGGAATCAAGAGGAGATTTTGGTAGCTTGGATAAGAAAATTTTTGTGGACCCACCATCAGTGAATTTGATCGGTGAGAGAATTTATGATGGAGGATAAATTCAGGGTTATCCTCAAAAAAAATGGGTGAAATATCCCACGAGGAACTTCCCGTTGAAACGGGTTATCCCGAATATACTAAGGATAGTATTTTTTAGGAACTTCCTATTTATCAGCATTAATTGCCTGTCGCCATCCTGGGTAATTAGGCGATAAGCACCGTTCGAATAGACTGTCTCTATTACGAATGGTCCTTCCCACTTGGGTTCAAATTTACCTTTCTTTTTAGAGTCGAGTATTATCGGTCGTCGAGTAGCGAGGACTAGATCTCCTTCCTTAAAAATCTTTTGTCGTACTTTCTTGTTGAAAGCTCTCGACATTCTAGCTTGGTAGAACTCAATATGTTGTTAGGCTTCCAGGCACTTTTCATCCAACATCTCGAGCTCTTCAAGATGTTTCTGATGTTTTTCTTTGGTCGCCATCTCTGTTGTGAGGGTGATGCGAAGTGACGGGATTTAGACTTCCAGTGGAAGAACTGCTTCACACCCGTAGACCAGAGAGTACGGGGTCACTCCGGTCGGCGTGCGTATGGTGGTGCGATATGCCTAGAGTGCTTCTCTGAGTTTATCATCTCAATCTCGCTTGTTAGTTTTCACAAACTTTGATAATATCTTGATGATTGTCTTGTTGAACATCTCTGCTAACCCATTTGTAGCGGGATTATAGGCCGTCTATAAGACGTCTTGGATCTTGAATTTTTCGCAAAACTTGATGAAGGCATTGCTGATGAATTGAGAACTATTGTCGTGTACGGTCCGTCTTAGCACGCCGTGTCGGTAAATGACGTGATGTCTAATAAACTTGACAATGTTGCTCATGTTCACTTCTTTAAGTGGGATTCCTTCAGCCCACTTGGAGAAGTAGTCAGTAATCGTGAGAATGAACCGATCACCTTTGACCGACGGGGGAAAAATAGGATCTACAATATCCATTCTCCATGTCTCAAATGGCCAGGATGTAGTCAAAGGATGCAATTGCTTCGGAGGCTGATGCATGTAGTTCGCGTGAATTTGACACGTGTGGCACTTTCGAGCTTACTCGATTGCGTCGTTGATCATCGTCGGCCAGAAGTATCCCATCCTCCTGATACAATCATAGAGTTTGGGACTGGGCTAGTGTGTGCCACATTCACCTCCATGTGCTTCCCGAAGGACCTCTTCCGCCTCTCTGTTTGAAAGGCACCGGAGCAACAGGTCGTCGTACCCGCAACGATATAACATCCGGGTCTCTGCATCATAGAAGAACCTCGGGGCTCTTCGTCAGATCAATTCTCTCCCCTTCACATCCTCTGGCAAAATGCCATGTAGGACGCAGTCGATTATGGAGAAACGCCAATCTTGGGGTTCAAATTTAGCTTGGGTTGCGTATAACGCTTTGGTAACCACCCCCTTGTCTTCCTCTGCCTCATCATATATCGGCACAAATAGTTGATGAGTTCTGACCGTGACTAACTATTCAATCTCAGGAGGTTGTGCTAATGATACCGCCAAAACTGCTAATGCATTCGCGTATGCATTTTGGAGGCACGGGATGTACTCGATGAAAAATTCTTCCAACGAGTCCGCCATCTCAATAGCCACCTGGTGATATAGAATCAGATCTAGATTTCTAACTTCATAGTCCCCACAGATTTGTCTGACTATGAGTTGCGAATCACCATAGGCTTTGAGATATTTGACCCCCAGCTCTCTGGCGAAACTGAATCTAATAAGCAACGCGTTATATTCAACCACATTATTGGAGCACGGCTCAGTTAGTGAATAAGCCCACGGCATCACATGTTTCCCCGGGGAAACTAAGACAACTCCGACTCTAGTAGAAATCTTAAAAATTCCAGGGGTGCTCGCCACATTAGTTGCTCGAGACGCTCCGTCAAAGTACAATCGCCATATTTGTTGGTGCGATGTAGTGTTTACTGTGTGAGCTTCATTTGGCAAATTGTCATATAATTTGGTTATGTCCGTCATCAGATTTGCCCCCAAAAGATCACAAATCGCTTGTCCTTTGACCGACTACTATTGTTTGAAGTGCAAGTCATATTGCACCAAGAGCAAGGCCCATTTCGCCAAATGCTAACACATGGAGGCTGGTTGCGTCATGAATATTCGGACTGGATACACGTTGGAGATAACATAAATCGTCTGTCCGATCAAGTAGTGTCACATCTTCTAAATCGCGAACACCAATGCCAGGCACTGCTTCTCGATCATTGGATAACGAGATTCAGCACTCACTAGAGTTCGACTCAGGTAATACACTGCCTGTTCGTGACTGTTGTCATCGTCTTGTGCCAGTAAAGCGCTTAACGAATGGGGTATCACCTTGGTGTAAATCAGGAATGGTTTGCCTGATTGCGGTGCAACGAGAACGGGAGGCTACGCTAGATACGGTTTGACGTCCTCGAATGCCCTCTGACAAGCGTCGTCCCAAACAAACGACACGCCTTACCTGTTTAGTTTGGAGAATGGCTGACACTTCCCGGATAGGTTCGAGATGAATCGCCAAATATACACCAATCGCCCTTGTAATCCCCTGAGTTCTCTTAGATTTCTTAGAGGTTACAGTTCTTGTATTACCTTCACTTTATCAGGGTCAACATGGATACACATATTGGTGACGACGAATCCGAGGAACTTGCCACAGGACATCCCGAGGAAGGACTTGGTGGGGTTCATCTTCAGCTGATGAGCTCGCATGAGCTTGAACACTGTCCTCAGGTCTTTAATATGATCATTTTTGTCGTGGCTCTTCACGACCAAATCATCAACGTAGCATTCAACCATTTTCCAGAGGTGTTCCTGGAAAATCTTTATCATTGCTCGCTAGTATGCGGCGCCCGCGTTCTTCAGACTGAATGGCATGACTGTGTAGCAGAATATGCTGAGGGGAGTTCTGAATGTTGTGTGTTTGGCATCGTCTGGGTGCATCTTGATTTGATTATAACCTGAAAAATCGTCCATGAAGGACATTCTCACGAATCCACACGTGTTGTCGATGATGACATCGGTGATCGGGAGAAGAAAGTCGTCCTTTGGGCATGCGGCGTTCAGGTCTCTATAGTCGACGCAGATCCTGATTGTCCCATTCTTCTTTAAAACTGGGACAATATTTGCCACCCAATCTGGATGCTGTATCTCCGTGATGAAGCCTGACTCGATGAGCCTTTTGACTTCACCACGATTGCCTCCATTATCTACGGATGAAACTGTCTTTGCTGTTGCTTGACAGGTTTGGCATCCGTCTTGATATTGAGGCAGTGGGTTGCCACAATTGGATCGAGCCCTGGCATATCTTCGTAGTTCCAAGCGAACACGTCGAGATATTCCCTAACAAGAGCGATCAATTCCTCCTTTTCATCTGGGGAAGACTACCGCTCATGAATATTGGCTTTAGATTAGCTTTGCCACCCATATTGACCTGAATGACTATATCCTCAGTGGGGGTTTCTCTTTGCTCGAATTGGTCCCCATATTGCATGTTGAGGTGATGAATCCACGGGTATTCCCATTTGACATCTCCTCATCACCCTCCATTGTGGCGGGGTTGGCTGTAGTTATATTTGATATCAGAGCCTTGAAGGCTTCGCCAAGGCTGACGTCAGAATCCTAAGCAGATGAGTCAGATGGATATCCATCTTCTGTATCGGGTCCGAGGAGGATACATATCCCAGTCCTCTCCTAAATGTGCAATAATTGTCAGGTTTCCCTTTTGGGATATGCGTAGCTCTGGATGGAAGTTGAGGACCTCGTCTGAAACAAAGACCTTCCCTTGCACAAAGCCATACCCCCACTTCTTCATGAGGTCCAGCGTTTCTAGACTATATCTGAATATATGAAGTCCAGACACGTTGTCATCGACGTCCTCCCCTAAGAAGTGATTCGGTGTCAGAATCGCGTCTCCTTTTTCGTAGACCAAGTCATTTTCATTACTTGTTCTACCCGGGATGACGAGCATTATCCCAAAAGAGTCTTAGAATAGTTTCTGCGTTATACAGGACAATTGAGTCGGTAGGTGCAACTCAAGGTCATTGTATAATACTGTCATTACATCGGCAAAATACAACGAGTATTCTAAAATATCTTTTATTAATTCGTCGGCAAGTTGCCAATTACAACCTTCATCCGATGATTCTTCATCGTCAAGATTGATTATAACGGGCACAATGTCATTTAAAATAAAACCACCATCGTAATCAAGCCCGGCTTCAGTATCAGCTTCCCCACCGTTGTTCGTGCCTTGGGTCGATGATTCAGTATCAGACTTATCACCGTAGAGGAGGGAATCAGTGAAGTAATTCTCCATCCCCTTCAATGATTGTTTGTCCACGGCCACTGTCTGGACTTCATTATTCATGTCTATATATTTCAGACACTGATGAAGAGTGGAGGGAACTATAACATTTTTATGGATCCAAGGGTGACCCAATAATAAGTTATACGAAGTCTCTGCGTCAATCACATAACATGTGACTTCACACTTCAGATCTCCTATTTGGCACTTCACTCGGATTTTACCAAGCGGCCGAGACCCGCTGGTGTTAAATCTGTAGATCACTGTGCCTGTTGATGCTAGCTTACTGGTAAGAATCCCGAGACTATACATAAGGCGCAAAGGCATGATGCTCACAGCGGAACCCGAACCAACTTAGATCTGGTTGACTTCACTGAAGCTAATGTATCCGATGAAATATAGCGGCCTATCATGCTACGAGTTCTTCGTCTGCATGTCCTCCTTGGTAAAGGTAATGCAGGGAAGGCGTTCAGCCGCGAGGTTGCACTGTTTGGCCACTGACGATTCTGGCTCTTCGGGAGCTGGCTCGATCTAAGTGAGGAAGATCTCAGAGTCTGCTAGGGCCTCTTGTAAGGCTTCCTGGGTCTCCTTGGACAATCGCAGAAGCTCGTAAAGGGTGATTCTCACTGGGATGTTTGCCAGTTGAGCCATCACATTAAAGCGATACGGGGAGTCCGAGCTTCTCGGTTTGTCTCCTCTAATCGGACGATTGAATCGAGACAACTTCAGGAGCTGAACTTCCTAAGGTTGCTTCTCCTTCGACTTAGCCGCATCTTGCTTGGTAGCCACCTGCTGCTGCGCCTTTTCGACCCATGTAAGAGGAGTTATTGGCACTCCCAGATCCGTCAATGTCTTCACATTCAGGTCAAGAACTTCAGGATACTTGTATCTGTACTCGTGCTAGCTCCTGGTGGCAAGGACTTCAGGCTGTTCTTCAGAGAGTTGGTACGTCACCATCCGTTCATCGTCCTTTTCCAAGATTGCTGAAGTGGCATGGCATAATTTCTCCTTTCCCTTCGACTTCTTTTTGGATGATGAAGAGGCCGTCCACTGATCATCTTCTAGCAGGTCAGGACGGACCCACAGAATTTCTCTGTTTGAGGTGGTGTGTGGTACAAGACCCTTTTCACGCTGCCCATGAGGATCATCGTTCACTGTCTTTACCCCTATTTTGATGATGGGCTTCGGTTGAAACCAAGTCAATGGTACCAATCCAAAGTTAATAGATACGGCGTTCGCCGCCACTTTCTTGCGACGGCTTCGGGGTAATAACCTCCACATCGATCAAGGCTTGGATTTTATCCTTGAGATGGTAGCACACCTTTGTCGGGTGGTGCAACGCCCTATGGTAGGCGCAATACTTAGGATCCGTGACCTTGTTGGCCTCCTCCCAATTCACAATCGTTGGGAGTTAGATTTTGTTGTTCTCCAGGAGGTATTTGCATATTCTAGGAACCTCATCATCCTTGAAGGAGTATAGTTTGGAGAATCTGGAGCCAGAGGGCTTCTGTTGCTACGGCCTCTGCTGCCATTGGGGTGACGACTATTGTGGTGCTCGCTGTTGTGATTCTTGCTGTGGCTGTAGTTAGAACGTCTGGTTCACAACCGTCGTTCTAGCATGCTCTTTCCCCTTACTGTGTGAGATGAAGTTGCATTTTGGAGCTTCTGCCGCCGGCTGGCCTCTTTCTGCCTTCTTCCTTTTAAGCAACCGTTCGGCTTGCTCTCAGCGCACTTTTAGATCCTTCCATGTAGTGGAGGGTGTTGTTCCCATTGCTTTGCGCACATCCAACGATAGGTTGTTGTGATAAGTTTAGAGGATGAACTTCTCAATTATCGGATCCAGGCAATTCATCGGCTTGTTCCAGAACCGCTTGACGAAGGTATCCACAGTTTCCCCGTCCTTCTGCTTCTCATCCAACAACATCCCGATGGATATTTCAGTGTCGTTGCCAAAGAAGTTCATAAGGAACATGGACTCCATGTCATCCCAGCTAGTAACGCTCCCTAGTTTGAGACGACGGTACCAATCGAAGGCAGCTCCTCGAAGGGTGCCAATGAATGACCGAACCATCAAGGACTCGTTCTCAGAAATCACCCCTAAGTGGGACTTGAAGTAGATCAAATGTTGGGTGGGAGACCCATTTTCGTCGAACAGCGTGAAGTTGATCAGGCTAAACTTTGATGGATATGGGATCGACTCCCACACCCTTGGGTAAGGACATGGTATGCTCGTTTTCTTCACCTCTTGAGTGGAGATCAAGGTGTTGGTCTTACTCTCGAGATCTTTTATCTTCTCATTTTCCAGAACGGCGATATTGCCACTGACATTCTCATGGCTACCCCCAGCATTTTGTTCTTCAGTGGGATTATTGGTGCCACGGTCTTCTTCCCCATCTGTGTCGCTATCAACTTGATTGACGTTGTTGCGATGACTGGTTTCACCTTGGCGGTTCGTCAGTGCTTGGATTTGTTGGTGATGCATTTCTCGCATCTGCTACATGGCTATCTCCATTTCGAACTTGAAGTTCTCCTTCTGTTTGGCCATTGCTTCTTCGAGCATTTTGGCCACTTGTTCGGCACTGCTCATTAGGGCTTCACGGGGTTGTCCCTCGCTTGAAACTTTGTTGTCGGAAGCCATTGCAGAGCCAGCATCTGACACTTCATCCTCTAACGGTAATCCTTTCGTGATCTTGTCATAATTGGAATGTCAAATTGTGCCGGTGCGCAACTGAGTTATCTGGTCGGATGGTTGGGGACCGGCACCAGTTGACGTCTCTCTGCTTGTCATGTTGTTGGTGACTCTCGGCAGTTCGTCGTTTCTCTTGCGGAAGCATCTTGAACTGGGCTTCGACATTTTGACACCAAGTCTGTCGAAGACCGACACCCTTTCTGGAGTTGCTTTGTTGCAACTACACTCTGATAGCACCGCCTTGATCAACTTAGAACAGAGGCCCATTGTGTGTTGGTAGGACTTCTTAGGTATAACGTCGTCGTCGTCGGACGAAAACATCTCCCTCTGAGGACGGACTGCTTTTTCAAAGTTGTCAAAAGTGACTCGATTCTCAGTCCAGTTGGTGGAGTTGCAGGGGTGTTCTTACCTTCATTGAGGTGGGTGCGACCTCCTGTATTAGAAGTGCGTGATTTCCTCAACGGACCCAAGCATTCCATGATCAGAATTTTACCTCGATCATCTTGCAACGGGTCGAGGCACTCCGTAATTGTTGTGGAAATAATTACTTACCTCCTAAGTTGCAAGTATACAACTAACAAGTTATAGTATAAAAAGTTATCGATCCCACGAG
>JBAKGM010017253.1:0-11598 GCA_037177215.1 Asparagus racemosus | reverse complement strand
CTCACTCTCAAAATCCATTTCTCAAACTCATTTTATTTTATTTTCACTTTACCACTTCCACCTTATTTCCCTCCACTCTCATTTTCTTCCTCGTTTTTGCCACACACGTTTTCTAATCTCTCCACATACATTTTCTTTCCTCGTTTTATTGCACATAATCCACATCCACTCTTCTAACCTATTCACCACCACTTTCACCATGTTTTCATTTTATTTCGAATAAACTCCGAATTGTCATGCATAATCTAAAAAGCAAATTTGACAAATAACTCCTACTTCACGTTCCTCGTGGGATCGATATCTTTTATACTATAACTTGATTGAAGTTGTATACTTGCAACTTAGGAGGTAACGCTCGTTATTTTCATCAACAAATCTTGTAGCTCTTAGACTCCATAACTACTAAAGAACTCAGATTCTTCCTCAAATCTAAAACTTGATGAACCTCTATAAGTGTCCTGATGATACCATCATGCATCTTTATTTGTACGGTGCCAATACTGACTGCCTTGTAGGGTTGATCATTTCCCATCAAGACATTTCTAGAATCGAAACTCTCGCATATCGTGAAACACTCCTTGTTTAGACACATGTGATACGAACATCCTTAATTTAGCATCCACATATCTACCGCATGACCTTGATCAGTTACAATGAGAACTCGACCTCTTCCATTAGATGATTCGCTCTCTACAACTCTGATGATAGATGATTTGCTAGAATTCTTCCCTAATTGTTCCTTCTTATTTGGATAGTTAAACTTCATATGCCCTAGCTCAAGATAGTAGTGGCATATGATCTTCCCATCTCTAGTATGTGACTTTAATCTACCTCTCCGATAGGACTTGTCATATTTCTTCCCAGATCTCTCTCGACTATAATCAAAACTCTTAGCAACTAAACCCTTAGTAGAATTCTCGTCGATGTGTCTCGACACCTTTGCAACTCAATCGTGTGCAATGCAGATATAGCTTCTTCCAGAGTTGGATGAGAAAATAATTTTGAAAATTCTCTTAGGATAGTGTTAGGGAGCACAACAGAATAAGGACGGCACCACGATCTTGAACCTTCTCATCGGAGTTTCACAAATCTATCAAAATTGTATTTAATTTGTTGAAGTGGTCCTTCAAGATATCCCCTTGCTTCATTGGAAGAGTGAATAAACGTTGTCTCAAATATATCTTGTTAGTGAGAGACTTCATCATATAAAGCCTCCCCAAATTTGCCTATAAATCTTGAGTATCTTTCTTTATCGATACTATGATGATGAATCCATTAGATAGGCTTCATAAAATAGAAGAGTAAGCCTTCATCTCCTAATCATCATATTCAGATTGCTCCATCTTTTCTAGCTTCTTGCTGGTCATTGGATTCTAGACCCCTTGTTGCTTCAGCAAAGCTTGCATCTTTATATACCAGATGCTGAAATTAATCTTCTCGGTGAACTTAATGATCTTCATAGTTGTAATAGCATCTTGATCTTGATAGAATAGTGAACAAACTTTGCTTTGATACCAATTTGTTGTGAAAAACATGACAAAAGTAAATTTCACAAAGCAATAATCAAAATAAACCACAAGTGCAAACATAAGGATTTACGATATTCAGAGCTAATCCTACGTCCACAAGCAGTAGCAGATAAAGTTTATTAAATCAAAAGAGAGATTACAACTCACACAGATGAGATCAATGACCTCTCTCTCTCTCTCTCTCTCTCTCTCTCTCAAGATAGAAAACTTTCCTTTTCATTTGATCTATGGATTCTTTCTTGAGATACTCTCTTTCTCTCAACTTTTGTCATGTCTTAGATCTGAGAATTCAACTCTTTAAATAGTGTTAAATCCATGTAGAGTAAGGATCCCTAAATCCCTATCCAAATAGAATTTGTATTTTAAAAAAGACCCTTTCCAAATAGGACTCCTAAAAAAACCTAATTGCTACAAATCTCCTTCCATATAGGAGAAAGAATTCCTAGACCAATTGAGTCAAACACTTGAAGACTATGATCAGTGATGAGCTCTTGATTTCCTTAATTTCCCACGAGAAGAAATTCAGCAAGAGAAATAAAACTGGGTGGAGAAAGTTCTTCAAACTAAGCTTTCTTTAAAGGATGGTCGAGAATATTAAAAAGAAGGAAGTGATGACGATCGTGGCTGTAGGCAGTAAAAAATGCGAACAAGATTAAACCAATATAACATGGGATCTGCCAAAGGCAATTGGTCATTTGACACGACTAGTGGACTTATCGGATATCAACAAAGTCCACAAGCTTGGCTAAGATAGGAGATCCCAATTCCCAACTCAAAAGGGGATGAAATTTTCTTAGTTCCACACAAAATGGAGTTAGGGTCATGGCGCTATCCTCGCAGGGCAAAATTGAAGCTAACCCAGCAGACAAGAGTTATACTTAACCCCACAATAGTCACTAAGCTAGCTTTAGGCAGCAATTTAGAGTGATAGTGATGTGTGTCAGAGGTCAAATCAGCTAGAGCTATCACCCACTACTATTTCATTGAACACTATGTTGGGTTAGCTCCGTTGGCCAACAATTCTAGATTGTGGAGCTAATAAAGCTGCTACAGCCCATGCTTCAATTAATGTGTTTTGATAGCTCTGTGATGCCAATAATATTAGTTTCATGACATCAAAGTTTTGAAAAGGTCTGAACATTACTTCAATGCATTTAATGATAATACAACGATGTTAGCTCTATAACATGAGTTAGCTCCGTGATGCAGGCAGTTCTATAAATAACTTCCATTGTTTTCAATGAGAGACATGTTGATCTTTCTTGAGAGGAGATCCAATAGTCAGCGTAGGGACTACTCCGCCTTTTTTGTCTACAGGATCTTAACTGCATGTTGAAAAATTTTGATTAATTCCAAACTCTGTTGATGGTATGAGTGAAGTTGCTTGAGTTGATGTCGATCAGAGAAGTCTTATGGGTTGATTAGACCGGAAAGGTCATTTTCTCGCTAAAAGAAGAAGTGGATGAACTCATCATTTTGTTCAACTTTTGAGGGAAAACAAGAATATTACAAGGTTTTTTATTCTAGGGATCCATTGTGACAATGGAAGCAATTATGTCTCCATTGACCACATGAACAACGTTGCTAACTTTTGAATATCTTCTTGATTGCTCGTCAAATTTGGATGAAGGAAGCTCTTTTTGTAATAAATGTTCTAACTTCGTCAGTAGAAAGGGGTTGACTCTATGATGAGAAAAGTATCCTCTCAAAGAATAGTATAGAGTAATAACAGTGTTTAAACATCAAACTTTGATAAACAAAGTAGGTTATGACCCTTGTAAAGTGCTTACGACACTAGATTCTAATGAACAAAGTAGGTAATGGCACGGGGATGTTCAAAACACCAAACTTTAAGAAAACAAAGTGGGTAATGACACGAAGGATAGCCAAGTAAATAGCAAGGGACCCTAAACCTAAGGATTTACTATAGTGTCGCGAAGCCATCAGACGGATAGGGCACTCAGTAGTAAATGGCCAAGAGAATTAGATTCTTGGAGCTAGAATCGGAGGCTATTTCAATGGAGGCTAATAGGCCATGTTTATAGCTGAAAGCTAGTTGAGGTCACGAGGTTATCCCCATGCCACAGGGTCACAACATCATTCTAGCATTTAATGCTAAGTTGGGTAAGTGCTGTACCTTTTGCCATCGCGAATCTATTACAGTCAATGAGCCATGCGACAGTGTCAGAGTGTTTAATACAATATGGGCTAGTGGCAGCTTTATTAACCTCGCGATGGTCACGAGGTTAGTTTAGTCTCATCAGTGAAGATTATCCAGTCATATGAAATCTCTTTGCATTTAATACCACCGGATTCGTAAGTGTAATCCATGGAGTGGCCCTTGACATAGGTCACCATCAGTATGGTTAGTCCTCTCAGAGAAGAAGTTGCTTCGTACTAATCGCTAGGCTACTCTGTTGGGTTTCCTTTGAAGCCTATTTGTGGGTTTCTTTTAGGCTCACGCCACATAGTCTAACGATCGCATTTGACTTCAAGTGCAGTTGGAGTTGGGTTTCAACATGCCTTGACTCTAGATGTGGGGTGACCTATCCTTAGTCACTTTTGGACTATTGTCCCTTTGATCATGATGACATGGTTTATTTACCTTTGGTAAGGGACATGGTGTTGATTTTGTTCGATGTTTTGCATTTTTAATAACCTACAAGACCCCCTTTAAAGGTTTTAGAATCTCTAGATATCTCTGGAAAATTTGAACCTAGAAAGATGATAATATCTTGACTTTATCCTTCTAAAACTTTGATCCTCATTCATAGGTAAAAGATTAACATGTTAAGGATTCCTGATTGTCCTACCATTTGGAGCGAGCTTCTCGGTACCAACTGACCATTAGTGATGATGATATCATTTAGAGGCATACTGATTAAACATGACATTGTTAATAGTGGTGATGTCATTCAAAGGCATGTTAACTAAGCATGATAGCATTTAAGAATGGTGGAGATACTATTTATAGGTATACTAATTAAGCATGATAGTTGATATTAGTAGAGTTGTTTAGGGGCATATCAATTAAGCATGACAACACTAACGAATGATGAGGATATTGTTGAGAGGCATCCTTATTAAGCATAATAGCAGAATTGATCCGCTAAATGTATAATGTTGAATAGGCTCTATCTAGTCACTCCTATATAGGGTGGGCTAAGAAGTCATTGAAATGATAAAACATCATTGTCTAGAGGCAAACAGATTGAGCATGAATATAACTTTCCCAGTAGAGGTGTAGTGTTAACATATTAAGGAATCATTCTATTGGCTGACTGCAAAGAATGAGTTAGAGGATCATTTCGATGGGTAGTCGTTTTGTGGCATATTGATTAAGCACGATGGCTAAATCCCTCAATAGGTGGTGCTCTTAACAATTGCACTACCGACAGATAAGCAATGCTACTCAGAGGCATATTGATTGAGCGTGTTAGATAGTGGTGAGAAACTTCCGTTTAGAGGCATGTTTAAGAAGCATGATAGATGCTTCTATTGCATTGTTCAGAGACATATTGAATAAAGTAGGATGACATCAATAGATGATAGAGCTACCATTCATAGGCATAATAAGAAGCATAATGACTGAATCCCTCCACAGGAGTGTGCTGGCTAATGCAATTGGGTGCGATAATACTAATGCTTCAGAGGCGTACTGATTAATCATATTTATCAATGAACAAGGAACTTTCATTTAGGGGCCAATTAATCAAGCATGATGGTTGTTTTAGCGGGTAATTGCTGAGATGCATATTGATTGAGCGTGGTGGTTAAGCCCCTAATAGTATCATTCAAAGGCATAGTAATTGAGCATGATGACACCACTTAGTGACAATGATACCATGACGATTAATGATGATGAAGATACCACTTAGAGCTGTACTGACCATGCATGTCGGTTGTTTTCTCTGTCATGAAAGAGCGGAGCTATGTGATTGAGAGGCTAGCCCTACAATTCTCATGTTAAGAATGGTCGCAGAGCGATTTGATTTCCATGGAGAAGTTTATCTTCCTTGGTTATTTTCTTTGGATTTGTTGCCTCGGAACAAGGCATAGCTGTGTATTGTCACTTCAACCCTTGTGCCATCAGTTCAATATGAGTGGTCATTTAACCTCTCTTAAGCTTCCACGTGGTGATGATCGCGTAGCTAAAAGCAAGAGGCCCCTCACTTTACCAAACTATGGGCCTCGATCATGCAGCCACGTTGTGTCAACCGTAAATATGACGTGACAGCGTCGATGCGTGTTGCTTTCCCTGGATATCTATAAAAGGGAGATGTGAGAGCTAGTTTCTCTACTTCATCCTTCTTTTTCATGCCCATGTATCTTCTATCCCTTTCCATTGTGTCTAACGGGGAAGGCTCTTCTTCACAGAGATCACCCTCCGATGCACCTTGGGTCCTAATTCTTTTGACTGATGATTAGCTCAATTGGTGTAGGAGCTCAAGGCAAAAAACCGATGCCTTTGGGACATAGCGAGTCACCAAGTAAAAGGAAAAGACTTCCTATCAGAGAAGTTGGAGAATTCTAAGGAGTATGAAGACCTTTTGGAAAACTTTGAGAGAACAGCCCAAGAGTTGCGTGAAATGCAAGCCGAGTTGAAAAACTTTAGGCAAATGTACGATAAGATGTTAGAGGACTGTCTTAAGCCCCAACACATGTCTGATGAGATGATTAGATTGACGAGTTGCTGTAAATGAACTTAGCCCCTACCAGGCAGGCATCGAGTGTTGACAACTTGTAGTGAGATCTCTCTATTTTTTGTGATGATATGTCCTTTGTAAATTTCTGGTTAGTAACGAATTGTTATTTTTTTGAACAACTACTTTTTTTTTTAAAAAAGGTTTTTTATCCACGGCTTTGAATTTGGGTTTTTTGGTTGCGAAGCTAGCTCCATCTTTTGGGGGGGGGGGGGGTTGGGGTGGTGACCAGGGTATGAAGCTATTGTGGCCACCCGTGTAAGTCCAATTTGTGATGTGGTGAGGAATGACCGTGAAGTTATCTCATCGAGAAGTCATATGTGCATATATTAAATGCTAGTGAATGAATTTTGGTAACTCGCTAATGTTATTTTTGGTGATCAACGTTGTCATTAGGAAGTGTCTTCGATGTGCCCCCTTTCAATTATCAAGGTTTAGTTCAATTTTTGATGGAAGGGGGAGAGACGCCACATATCGCACTTTTATTGGACGTGAGGGCTTGTAAATAGGGGAGTAAAAGATCCATTCATTTCCTCCTTTACTGTGCTGATTTTAAGTTTCTTGATCAATGGCTAGACTCTTCAGGATATATAAACTTGAGGAGGAAATAAAGCAGATCAAGGCCACTATGCGAAGTTACAAGCAGAGCGCGTGATATTGGATGACACCATGAATGCTCAAACTTTTCAAATGGACTGTTCTGAAAAGGAAATACTACATCCCAAGGCAGAACTAGAGGACGTCAAAGTGGAGTTGTGCATATTAACGGAGACTATGTTGAGATGTTCAAGAGGGTTTTCAACCTTAAGTGCCAACCCAGAGACAGAGAATAGAGCATAATTTAATGCATAGTTGTTCTCTCTCTCTTTTTTTTCTTTTGAAGTAGTAGCATAGGCCATCAATGAAAAATTTCCTTTCCTATGACCAATCTTTGTTATGAGCTCTTTAGCATTTCAATCATGGCTTTGGGACCTTCAAATCTACTGTGTGGAAATTTTTTATCACTTAACTTGATTAACTTTATTATGAAGTTAAGCTTCAGCTTGCACCTACTCTGCGTCAAGAAGTAATCTACTCGTGAGGCTATCGGGGGAGGCTATCGGTGTCGCTAATCACTTCTCTGTACCACATTTCTTAACAAGATAAGATACTCTTCAGTTGCCACATTAGTGCTAAGCGTGGGCTTAATTTTTTGTAACTTGACTTATTCACTTTAGATTCCCTAAGGCTTAGTCAAGTTACAAGGCAATATCACCACATGTCATGTCGCTATTGGCATCGAGTAACTAAATAAGGAAAGTGGATAGTTTAAAGCTCAGCGCATAACTAAACAAAGAAAGTGGATAGTTTAAAGCTCATCCTCTCTCTTAAACTCGCTTTTAGTCTCAAACTAAGACCCTCTTCTCCTTGGATCAGTAGTTATGCATGTTGTTGGTTTAGACAAATATATCTAGTGGCTTTGTCATTCAATAGCCACGACTCAATTTGATTATGAGAAAAAGGTCGAACTCCTTTGAAAGCTAGTTAACCTTTTGTTAGTAGAGAAAGATAATTTTGAAGGGATCATAGAAAATCAAAGAGAGCAGGCATTAGAAACAAATAAGGAGATGTCTGTCTGGCAACGGCGAGACTAGGATTTACTGATGACCATTAGGAAGCTCATGTAGTGCCTTTGTAAAGATCGATGTAGCTCTACTAGTGATGATTCTGAAGATGATTAAATTGTCGTGAAGTCATATTATCACGGGTCTACACCATCGCGCGACTAAATCGTTTAGAGCAACAATCCTTTCTTTTGTTTTCTTCTTTCACGTATCGATCAAATTCTACTTGTAAATACATGTTCAATCAATAAAATAAGCTTTTCCATAAACAAGCTAATGTAAAACTGTGCCTCTTTTTGCAAACTGATTGTTTGAAAACCTACCATGCCCCGCATACGGTATGACCTAATAGGAAAAGTATTTATAGAACAAAAATATAAAGTGTTCTATAAATACCCTATAACCTATTTTTATATATACATCCACAATCACTCACAATACAAATATACATAAAAAGTATGGGTCCCATCACAATAACATCAACATCACAGGAATATCAAACGGGAACAAGAATACAGATGTATTAAATTGTCCAAATATCAAGTCCACTGGATAAATAACTTCAATATTCAAAAGGAAATACAAAGTCTCGGCTCAAACATGGCCATCAAATCTAGATAATTTATCTTAAGAATAATCAATAACTATCTACTGATCAAAATAAATGATTAACTATCATTATTTATATTAGCTATTACCTGGCTCTGGCTACTTCCTCATAGCCTACTTATTCAAGTAAGCCTGATCCGCTACAGTCGGACTCACTTTATTACCTAAAGAAGAGGGTTCACAAAAAACGGTTAGACGTATGTCTAAGTGAGAAAATATTAGGAACTGCAAAAATCAATGATTAGCTGATCAAATATAATCAAAATCTTATCCTCTAGATAAGAAATAAAATATGAATCAAAGATAATGATCATAAGCCTCAATAGGATACATCAAGTTGTGTTGTGCACGCAACACATTATTAAAGCAAAAATAATATATTAAAGAAATTAATTACATTCTTATTTGGATATAAAATAATTGAGTCTATCCCTTTAAGGTGGTTACACATATCTAATACAAAATCATTAAATATGTACTCATGTGGGAGCCCTCTGGCCAACCAACCTTAAGAAGTAATTCATCTCATAACTTAGTCCACAACCCATTGTTAATTAATTTGTACATGAAATCTTATGCGCTACAATCCACATCCTATGGCAATCTCACACATCCTAGTTAGTACGAACCAGAACGATTCAGGTTAGGAATCAGCTGCCTAGTCTGATCATGTATTATGATGAACTACGTCGAGGTACACTCCACAGTCTAGGATATAGATCTCTACATCCATCTACATGTACAATTGGGTATAACATCCTAACATATCAGCTCTAGCACAAAACTACTCATAACGATTTTGTTTACTGTTCATTCACCTTATAGCGTGTTATATATATTTATTTAACATGTGATGAGTTATTCGCGTGATCAAAACACTCTAAAAATATGTAGGTATCTTATGGGACCACTCCTACATTATTATTTAATCATAAACTCTCTTTAAACAAAGTTAAAACTGTTATCACACCCTGCGACCTAATCAGAGCGCAACGAGGCTAGCACACACCACTCCGATGATGACTTCATCGTAATAATGTGTTAAGCCTTTACTCATTGCTACTTATTTTCATTTATTATTTATCAAAATAGGTCAAATTCAGAAAGATATTTTTTTTTCATAAAAAGAAACACATATTAAAACCAGCAATAAATTAACTATAAAACCCATACTTAACCATTCATGTTCTTAACCAATCCCATGCTCACAATCCGGTTCACATGAATAGACCTGTTAGTCCTTAAAGAGGAAATATGAAGGTCTTAACAAGTAACCAAAATAAATACCGATGTGTCGAGGCAATAGTATGCCTTTAAATATGTAAGTAGTTTGAAAATAGACCCATTAGTCAACTATGTTCAAAAGATAAATGACTGAAAAGAATATCTAAAGGATATGGGGTTAAAAAATTGCCAAGTATCATTCACGACTGAATTAGAACATCCTACATCATCAATTAGTCTCATATTCTATCTTAAACAAGTTTAAAATTAGTCTCATATTCTATCTTAAACAAGTTTAAAATTGATAAATAGTCCAGCAGATTAAACTACAATTCAATAGAGAGTTATTATGCATCGGAACAAAAATCAGATGGTTGAAACATGTCACCAAGAGGTCTGAAAGTTGAACATGATGTTTGATGTCTCTGAATATTTTCTCAAAATTTGGGTTTCTGTCAACATAAAACCAGACGTCTTCTAAGCCCAGACTAAATGTCTGATGTACAAATCAAATATCTAATGTCAAAACCAGATGTCTCCTAACCACGGCCAGACATCTGATGTACAAATCAAACATCTGATATCGAAGCACTAGACGTCTAAATTCAAGTCAAGCATCTGATGTCGCGCCATCAGACAACTGTGTCATCATTTCTGTTGTTCAAACCATCTGTTTCACCTTGCTTCTTCATTGTTTCTCCTCCTCTAATCTTCTCGTATGCCTTCAGACTTGTTTAGGGGACTAAATGAAACTTCCTAAAACATATTACCAAGTCTAAACAATGCAACTACAAGAATTAGGGTTTTGTGCACTTTTCGTGCATGTTCGATGATTTCAGAATCTCAAACGTGTTCATGAGCGATTAAACCTTATTTAATCTGATATTATCATACTCTAAAATTTTGGAACACTATAAACCTTAGTATATTTTACATGAATTTTTAGGGTTTAAAACATCACAATTTATAATTTTAAAGCACGACTTATGTATAATGGGCATAAAGGGGTTCCGAAATCAAAGGAAAACTACGGCAAGTGGTACTTGCCTTTGGGGATCTAACGACATAGATTCTGTAGAATGATTTCTTGAGATGAGATCCAATTCCTCCGTTGCCATCGTATGAACTCCACATGTTAAAGAGGACGAAGAATCACTAAGCGTATCTCAATCTCTCTCTTTCACTTTTGCTCCCCCCTCTCTCTCTCCCTCCTTGTCTCTTTCTCTCTCTATTTTTCTCTTAGATCCGAATAGGCGAAAGAAGGGAACAAGAGGCGGTGGAACAAATACATGAGAGGACATGAGATATATATGGTGTATAATTCACTAGCATTACCACACGTGCATATGCACTACAAGAGCCGCAAATCTTTTTAAAATAAATTTGCATATCTAAAAAAATGCATCGTAGATTTGGCTAAAAATGTGATATCTTATATAGAAAGATAAGGATATTAGTATCTATTGTTATTGTTTATATATGTTTTACTTCTTTTGTGCAAAATAAAATGCACGTGCATAATGCACAAAACTTATAATTTCCAAGCAAATTTATGTTTTATACTTTGATATTCTTCGGCCTTTTTTTGCTATACATATTATTTATTTATTTTTCTTAAAAAGAACTTATAATTTTAATTTATATTCCTTTTAGAATCTTAAATATAATAGATATGTAATTATATGGGTCCATATCCTATGTTCATTGAGTGTGGTATAGAACATTTTAGAAAACTAAAAAAGAAAGAGAAGGAAAAGAAAGATTCAATGTTCGTATGATATATGGAATATTCTAGAAAATAAAAAAGAGAAAGAAAAGAAAAATATCTTTTGTTAAATTACTTTTTTGCCCTTTCAACTATAGTACAAAATGAGAATATGTCTACCACTCATCCATTTTTTTATTAACCCTACAATGTTCTTTATATAG